>APFE031552001.1:55795-107349 GCA_000404065.3 Pinus taeda | reverse complement strand
TTTATTAATAAATTGCCTGTAGTAGCCACGTTGGCGCAGGCCGTGGACTGTTTCCCTCTCTGAGGGTTTTAAACACGTCAAAATACTGGTGTATTGATCTGTGATCTGTTTGTGAGCGGTGTCCTTCTGGTGTTCTGTCTGAGGAACTTACCCTGTATATTGCTACAGAGCCTTCTTGGATAGGTAATCTGTCTGTAGGTTCTAATCCCTATATATGTGTTAGAAAGAGAGAAGCTAAAATTTTAGCTTTATATTATTAATTTGGTGCATCCAGTACTGTAAGTTAAGCACCTGAATATAGGTTTTCCCTGCTAACCAATCAATGACGCACTTTGAATCTCCTTGTTCCTTCTCTCACACATTCTATTCCCATGTTGATTTGAGTCTAAAGTGGCACACTCTCTCTCCACTGTACCATCTACTAAGTTTCCACATGGCACACACACGTTTTAGCCCCTAAGCCAACCATCAAATTCCCCTTGCATTCCATTGAGATTGTCAATTATCTAGATATTTGTTGAAGTGCTCGTTTCTCTAATGGATACTTCATCGACTAAAAATACAATTGAAGCCTTGGCTGATGGAAAAGGGAAAGAATAAGATGTTTTAGACGAGATTGAAAACATAAGAGACCCACTGTTAACCATGCCCAACATGAGAAATGTTATTCAAGTCATCTTAGAAATTGATGGTGTGTTGAAAGATGATAATGTCGTCTATGTGTCAAGATTGCTTCATGTCATCCTCCCACAGGTGTTTGAATTCCCAGAGATGGTGACCCAGTGTGCCAAGAGATATATATACCAGAGAGGAGGGTAATTTTCTCAACTTATGATGGCTCATAAATAATTAAAATAACTCCAGAGGTCACTACTTCTATGTTTTCATGTCTGAGCTTGTCAGAGTTGCATAAGCTAGATAAAGATGAAGTTGAAAGGAAATGGGCCACTTTGGTGCCCGACACTCAACAACAAGCAGTAAATTCTTGTCTCAAGAAGGGGATATCACCTCCTCCTAATAAATCCCTTACCACATTTCAATGTTCAAACCTTTTTTCGCAGTATCTTTCTCTATGATGGCTCAAGTCCTAGGTTTAGACTGATATTTTTGTAACCACATGTCTTTAGGTCTATTAGTGTCTTTGTGTCATCCATCCACTGAAACTTGCATTCATTTCGACTTCCCTAAATTCTTGTCTGATGAGATCCACTCTCAGATACTAGAGTTTGAAGAAGCAAAAGATTCCATTATCAAGCATGCCTAGTCCACCTATTCATCCATCAACAATATATATATCTAGAATACCTCAAGCCTAGAATAGATAATGGGCATGGAAATTTGTGGCTGGTCTATGACTAGTTACCTATGGTCTATAAGCCTAATAATAATCAAGGTTTCTTCGATTATGTCTCTTCCTTCATGCTCATCATGTACACTTGTTTTCATGGTCAACCGTTACTAAGAGTCCCATTTTTCCTCAAAGAAGCATTTCAGTTCATTGTTAACACCCATGTAGGTGACTGGTATGTTTTCAAGGATTACATTGTCCTTAGGATTTATGGTTTTGAAGGTAAACCATATTAGCTGCCAACTTTTCTTACTCACTTCATTTTTATGTTGGAGTATATCTGGCAAAGAATGGTCATTGATTTGGTGCACTTCATCTCGAGAAAGGCAACAACTACATTGCATCGCCCGCATGATGAGGGGCCTTACTTTATGGTCACAATCAATGCCTTGGACACAGTGGAAAGGATCCTCAAATTTTTCAAGTTCCCAAAGGTTGGGGCTTGGAGGTATGACCCCCATGATGTCATTTACAATTTGAGAAAATATAAAGATTTGGAGAATCATAAACATGACCTGAATCCCCATATTGAAGAATGTGCTAATAAAGATAGCTGGGAAGAAGTTAGGGCAATTCTTCACCCCCTTATGTCACAGGTTTCCCAACTCTTGGGGTGGAAATGAAGCACTTTCAATCCCATGGATGTTGATAAGGAGGGAGAGAAGAGCTCAAAGAAGACTAGATTGGATGTGGATCCTAAAGGGGAAGAGGAGGATGATGAAGAAAAAGAGTCCCAAGATATGGTGTTGTATAATAGCCAACTGGATGCTTCCGCGAGGAAAACATTCACAATGGAAACTTTTCCTTCTGCCATGAAAAAACATATTTCCACAAAGTCAAGAGAAGTGGCTCAACTAGTGTAGGTTCCAATTATTGATCAATTTGAAGAGATCACCAAGAAGGCATCCAAGGAAAGGAAGAGAGACATCCAGATAGTAGAAAACCAACCCCTATCGCCCACACAACTCAAGAGTGCTCTGGATTATGAAAGACGAGTCCTTAAAATGGTGGTATTGGAATCTAAGGTGGAAAAAAAAATGTCCATAGTTGATTACCAGGTACTCCATATGTCCTTGCAAGTAGATAGTGTCCCATATACTAGCCTTTTGGACTTTCACATGCAAGCCATCTACTTGATACGTCAGAGGATGCATAGGAAAAATGCCAGGACTCAGAAGATGAAAGATATGTATACAAAATCCAATGCTTAGTTGAAATACTAGAACACTGTAGATAGGGGAACACGACAAAGGTGAAGTACCTGGAGTATAAAATTGTGCATTTAGCCACTCATCCCTAAGAATTTAAAAAATATCAGGAATTGCTGGAGGAGAAGAACAAGGAGATTGCTTCACTGAAGGGGAAACTTAAGATGCTAGAAACACATCTTATGCAAACAGTGGAATTAGCCATTATGGAGAAGGAAAGAAACGACTTAAAGTTGAAATCGCATGACACTCTTATGATGAACCGAGAGCTGTAGGATCAAGTTACAATGTTATAATCATAATTGCAAAATATGCAATAAAGGATGGATGACAGTATGTAACAAGCCCCTGATATTTTAATAGTATAAGTAGAATCATTGACTGTGTAAGAGAGGACAAGGAAGTTGCAAGTTTTTCTAACATACTAAGACACAGAGTTGAAAAGAAAGGAGCAGGAGTTGAAGAGAGTTAAGATGGAATTATATTTTTCCCAAGAGAGTGGTTGTTTTGGAGAATTTAGCATCTACGGATAAATACTAATTCCTTAGATAAGTATATGTATCTAGAACAACAGTTTAAAGTGTTTTATACTTTTTCTATAAGCAATAGATAAGATGAGAATATAGAAGGCCTACCTGTAGTTTTTCTTTCCTCTTTTCTCCCTTGTATCGATTTCGTCGCTCCTTCCCGTACTTAATCTGCTTGAGAAGTACCTTGTAAACACAATAAAAGACAAAAACCGATCAAAGCATATGATCTATTGAATATAAGGGAAAGGAATCAGATACAATTCACACACATAAGCATTATAAAACAATACAAACATATGGGAAAACGTTCAAACACTTTATTAGATAGAAGAAGGAAGTAAAACCATTGGTGTCTTATTCAAAGTCATTCCTCCAGCTTGGATCCCATCCACATCACATCAAAAGCATGAAAAACTTGTAGCATCACAATACTTGCTTTCAAAGCCAAATCTCATAGTAGCATTATCTCCTTACAATTCAACATAATCCAGCCCCTGATCACTTAGATGAGTGGTCAATTTATAGGAAGATGAAGGAGGTTTTTTCGTTAATGGTGACATTGGATGGCCTTCCATACTTAGAATTAGTTCCATGGAGGAAGGGATGAGAGGATGGGATGCACCTTAACTCATTCCTCATCCATTTTTGAGCTCATAGGAGTTTATAAGTGAGGGAAACTTCTAGATGACTCCAAAAGATAAGAATATTCCCCGAACCCTATGTGAATTTCACTCATTCTCGCCCAGCGCGGGTGAAAGGAAGCCTAAGTGCTCTACACAGCACCCTGGCAGTGGACTTAACTGCTCTGCAATGCACCTTCATAAGGGCTTACCTTCGTTGATCCATCTAGAGGCTATTTATGGATGTCTTCAAGTCATGAAACTGTCTGGGAAGGAGGCATTCAAAGGGGTGACTTGTTTAGGGCATGAAGCAACTAAAATTAGGGTTTGATGAGCCCTAAAACATTGATTTGGATGTTGGGATTTGATGTGTCCAAATGGATCTGTAATAGTTGCCCCCTAAAGGATGAAGTCGAAAAAATGCCAATGTCGAATGGAATGCTTTATGATGTGATGAAGAGGTATCAAAGTGGAAGGTGACCTGCATCAATTACAATACATATATTATGATATTTGATTTTACAATGAATTGTTGAGGGAAGGCATACCCATTCTCAACTTATAAACTTTCATTACATGTACATAAACAATCATCTACAGATATAGACCCATGATCGGAATGACCATCAATGTAAAGCCATTGTACATATGATTTAGTACTCCTGAAATCGCAGCCCGGATGGATGAAAATACATCCGGGGTCTTCAATCCCATTCAAACGTTTGCTCACATACGAGTCTAACCATGTGAATATGTGATTTGAAGTCAAACATGGGAAGACACCATCTGATTACAAGCCAATGATGTAAGTCGTTAACAGATGCGAGAAAAATCATCGATAATGATAATGATCCTCAAGGTACTGCAGTACATTTTCCATGGTGTGAATGGATGATTTGATGTCAAACACCATACAAAGTCTTTCGGTCAAAGGCCATTGATGTATGCCTATCACCGGAAGTGAGAAACCTACCATTGATGTATGCAAGCTTCAAGGTACTAAATGGGTGTTTCTAAGTCAACTTCTTGGATAATGTGTTGATGTCGACAAGAAGCGACTCGTCGCAGGAGGGCCTTTATGTATCCTACATCAACGATAGGAAACGAGTGTAGTGATTTTGGAGATGGAATTTGACTAATGACACAAGGTTCAGGAATGGTGGTCATGAAAATGAAGGTTTATGGTATTGCAAAGGATGAATTTTGACTGAATGACTTCTCTTGAACATGTCGGCAACACTGAAATGAATTTGTAGCATTGACCCAAAACAAAGTGATGGATGGTATGATAGACCAACGGTATGATAACCATCAAGCTAATAAGCTAACCCAAATTGTCACAGTGATGGAGTGAAAGTGTCATGTTCAAGAGCGACCTGCTACCATAAAGTGGTTTTCCCCTTTTCCCATTTTCCCTAGTCATTGCTACCAGTACCTCTTTATTTTTATCAAGCTTGAGGAGGATAACATATGCTTGTTGTATAATTTCACCCTTCGGGCAAATCCATTGCTATTTGATGTTTTAACGAGTCTATCAAAGGTGAAACTCGATCTTGTCTAGATGGACAAGTTTGTTGCTATTTGATGTTTTAATGAGTTTAATGACAAAGATAACTCGGTCCTTTTAACGTTTAGAGAGTTTGAAAAGGGACAAAAAGAAAACTCCACAAGTTATTTTTCATAAATTAATCTCTCAAGCCCGAAAAAACATAAAATAATACAAGAGAGATATCATTTCCAATCTGTTAACGAGATGGAAAGGACAAGCGCTCGACAATCTTTTCATATTTAGGGAGTCTGAAAAGAGCTTAAAGAGGACACCATTTTGAGGAACGAGTGGTGTCTAGGATAGCAAATGGTTCTGGTGATGTTGGAAATTCTCAAAACATGTTGATTGATGTGAAGAGGCTAACTAATAAGACCAGTCATTGCAACTGTCCTCAAAAATGGTAAAACAACCAAGTGAAAGCGTATGATCAGCCAAATGGATGGTAGTGATGGGATGAAAACAACCAAGGCTCATCTGGTGAAAGAGGCTAATAGAATGGCAATCACGAGGGTTGAAAATGGAAATGGGTTCATTTTTACACAAGATTGAACCATAGGGAACTATGCTTGGGTTTAGTTTCATGTTTACACAAGCTTGAAATGAAAAACTATGCTTCGATTCATTTTCATTTTTTTAAATGAAGAACTATGCTTGAATTCAGTTTCATGTTTACACAAGCTTGAAATGAAAAAACTATGCTTGGATTCAGTTTGATTTTTACACAAGCTTGAAATGAAAAACTATGCTTGGATCGGTTTATATGGCCCTAGCATGATGAAAGGGAGAGTCTCCTGTAGCTAGATGGAAGTCGCTGTGGTGAAGCAAGGTAGTTATCCAACACTTTTTGGCTTCATCCAGATAAGAAAAAAGGTGAATGGGGTGATTCCCTTGACATAACCTACAAGGAAACTTAACTTTACCACTAGGTGCATGCCCCCTGAGCTTCATTGATTCACCTAAGTAGACTACTCGCAGCTATGGGGTGGATGGAATGAAGGCTCATTACGACATCAAGTGAAAGACTCAACTGGGATTTCACAAGATCTAATCAAAGGCTCGAATTGGGACTTTGGACCTTGTTTCATTTTTAATGAGCTTGACACAAGACAAGGAACTCTGCTCAGACTCCTTGTTTCATTTTTAAACGAGGTTGACACAAGACAAGGAACTATCCTCATTTCCTTGGTTTCATTTTTTAACGAGGTTGACACAAAACTAGGAACTATCCTCATATTCCTTGTTTCATTTTTTAACGAGGTTGACACAGGACCAGGAACTATCCTCATATTCTGTGTTTCATTTCTTAACGAGGTTGACACAAGACAAGGAACTGTCCTCATATACTTGGTTTCATTTTTTAACAAGGTTGACACAAGACAAGGAACTGTCCTCGTATTCCTAGATCACAACTCATAAGCATCATGAAGGAGAGATTTAGTTCCAATGCCCCTAGTACATGATGTACAACATCACGGAATTGATCGTCCATTGATGTAGGCATGGAACGGGTTGCCACATAATTGACTTGTGGCGGGGATGATACCATTGGTACAAAAGGACCATTTAGGGAAGATGGTTGACTAGGAGCCATATTTGGACCGAGAAATGAAAGTTGGTCAACGATGAAATTTTTTCCTTCATGCAGGAAACAAATCTCTCGAAAGAGTGTTGAAACAATAGCTCCCATGTCATAAACATAGTCGCACCCAAGAAGTAAATTATAATCTAGAGAGCTTGGGACTACCATCACATTCAAATAAATGATTTCTCCTCCCAAAGTGATAGGCAACTGAGGAAGGGTCCCTAATGGTTGACTGGTTCCTATGTTAAAAGCCAACAGATTCTGGGTAACTGGCACAAGCGGCAGCGAATCGAGTGCTTGCCAAGTAGTTGAGGAAAGGATACTCAGTGATGCACCTTCATCTATAATAGTGTCCAATACAATCATATTATAAACTTTTACTATGATCTAGAAAGTTACATAAGCAGGAAGACAAAATCCTGCCAATCGATTCCAATCAAAGGAAGTGACCAGACTACTTGGAGGGGGTATCGTAACAACAAGAGAATTAACCCCTTGATTCACAAGAGTGGGAGGATTCTCCTCCTGTCTTGATGTAACATGAGGACCACCCCCAAGCTCATTAGAATTTGAAGAAACAAAAAGAACCTGAGTGGTATCATACTCACTCTCTTCGGGAAAGGTACGATTAGCTGAAGGTGAAATTGGATCAACTGTTACCTCAACCTGTTGATTTGGGTCGGGTATAGACTCATAGGATTCACTTTCAGAGAGAGTGTGTTTGACCAACGGTTGATTTTGGTCAGTTAATTCATCAACTAGTGAAGGATTTAGGGAGAGTTTCCTGTAACCAGATGGAACTCGCTACGGTGAAGTGGGACTGTTATCCAACACTTTTTTGTCTTCGTCCAGATAGGGATAAAGGTGAATGGGGTGATTCCCTTCACATAACCTACAGGGAAACTTAACTCTACCCTTCTTTCCATGAATTTTACTACCACTAGTTGATGGTGTATCAATGGCATGATCTCCAGAAGTTGATGACCCAGGATGATGTGAACGGGAAGACAATTCTTCTAAGATCTTAGGAATATCACGACAATTTCGAAGAAGATGGTCTCCCATATAAATTTTTCATGGATATCAAACTTTGTGAGGCTTGACGGACAGTTTCTCATTAGATGTTGCATTCAAAGCAATGGTTGCTTAGTTGCCCCTCTGCTGAATTTGCTTCTTCTTCTTCTTCTTCTTCCTCCCTTTCTTCTTCTTCTTAGCCACCTGGTTACTAGTACCAATACTTTCACTAGGAAAAGAGGAAGAAGGAGAGGAAGAAACAACCGAGGAACGTTATACAACAAATTGACCCCCTCATCAGCTTAGAGGGGAAAGATATGATAGCTGAAGCAAATATCAAGATCACATGCCTTGTTTCCACACTAATGTTGGCTCTGCACTGACAACCTACTTTTTACAACTTCTCTGCAAGCCTAAGGGTGCATTAGTGACCCAACTAACTCTAGTTTCTAGTTCAGGAATAGCATGAGTGGCCCCTAATGAAGTTCTAAGTGTCAAAGGAGTGAATTAACTCATAAATATCTAGATATTTGCTCCTAGATCTACTCAAGAAAAGCAAGAAAACATCTCAAGTTCGACTTGTTTGGGGGATTTCTAATACTAATGAAGGAGGCAAATGGGAAAGAGCTGAAAAGCATGGAAACTTCATTGATTTTACCCTAAGGAAGTCATGGAGGAACTTGGAAACCCTAACTCAATTTCTACATAAGCAAAGCTAGGGCTATGGTGTTGGGGGTTAGATCATTTGAAAGGATAGCATACTTGATTGTTGAGCATTGTCTCAAATCATAAGAAGTTGGTAAGAAGAGAGAGAGAGAGAGAGAGAAGCTGGAGGGGTAAGGGAAGGCTGATGCAACATATGGTTGTAATGACTCTTCCGACATTAATATAGAATTGCATTTGTCTTGTCTACTCCGTGTTGTTGGTACTATCATTCATTCATTTGTTTGTCCAATACCTTTTAGCATGAGTAGCTTAGTTATGTGTAACCAAATGTTCTTTTATGTATACATGCATTAGTTATTAGAGTTGTATGTTGTGATCATGCTTGTCTCTTCTATGTGTAGGACTTGATCTGGAGCTAGCTCAAGGGACTTCCATCTAGCTACATTGCGCTCTCTAGAAAATCTACACAGAGCCTTGAGGTAATCTATTTGTCCTACTTTGATAGTTAGTTATTGTTTATGAACATGCATGTAACTTTGTGATAGTTGCAGATAATCTTACAGTCTACCAAAGGTCCCAAGAAGACCTTTAAGGGTATCTCCATTCTCCATACACCGTGCATTTTATCCTATAGCAGAATTGGAGACTCCACTAGGACTATACATCTAGTTCTCGATTTACCAGGATAGTTCTTAGTTTCCTCCTCCTTCTAAGACCTCCTTATACTTTTGATTTCCTTTTCTGACCCACCAAAACCTTGCTACATCCTGCTTATACATATTCATCATTGAATCTAATCCAAGAAGCCCCGTTTTGAACTGTTTTCCCACACTAACATAGGTTAGCAGACTACATAGTTCTTTATAAAGAACTATGTCTACACACACAAAGCATTAGTGGACCCAGTAACTCTCTATGGCCACTGTTACAGAGCGTTAGTCTCCCAAAATCTTGATTTCCAATTGTGTCTGCAAACCCAAGGGGATAGGAAGCTTATTCATGGACTGAAAGAAGATCTACTACTGCATTTTGTTAGCAAGATAGGTGTCTTGAAAGATTTTTTTTTTTTAGGAAATAAGTTGTTTTTTCTTTCTTGAAAAAGTTTTTATCAAAGAAAAAATCATCATTTCTTTTATTCATTCTTTTGTTTAGCTGGTTAAAAGCTGCTTTATTTTGGTTTTAAGTGGTTGTTAGGAAAGCATTGGAAATATTTTTGTTGGTTATGCATGTGTTATAATGACTAAGTTGCATGGAACAAATATGAATATGTGAAAGACTCTCACTTGTAGAATACATCTTGTTTTCATCAAATTGAATATTTTTTAAAGTATTGTCTTGTGCATGATTTTTGAGTCAGAGTCCCATCACATTTCATACGTCAAATCCCCTATCGAAGAAAATAAAGAAGTACACATAAAATTTACCTAAAATCAATCACCAACTCTTTATTGAGCAAGCAAATATTAGTTCAGGCTAGGATCTTGGGATAGGCAGTGTGAGTAAACTGCCCAAGATCGAAAACCCAAACTAGTGTCATTAAAAGAGAGAAAATTCCTTATGCACTCATACTACTAGGACCACTCCAGTCAAAGCAGAGCTAAATATGAGACAACATCGAACTGTAAGTGAAGATAGCCCACCTTCGCTTGCAAATCCTTTGGGTATTCTGTGTATTGGGGATCCCTTCGGGGATTTCAGAGCTGAGTCAGGGACTCAGGTATCATGCCCACACAGCGGCTATCTGCGACTATGTCCCCCTTGGTAGTGTCTATGGTTTGAGGTATCCTTAGTGGCCAAGATTTTAGTGACTTACACAAGGTGACTTGGGCGGGCTGCCCTGGTACCTGACACAGACAAACCTACTCTATCTCGAGTTTTTGGGAGGGTGCTCGTCTTCACGAGAGTACTTGGCCCCTCAATCTGAGGTTTGGGTGAAGCTCTAGAGTAACTATAATTGTACATTTGTCCAGCCCTCTTTATTATTCATTGTGATACTAGGTTTCATCTCCAGGGATTAGTGCTTATCAAATAGGGTGATTTCCCTATGTTTGCTGATTGATCAACTTAGTGTATTTTTTATATTTTTTAGGTACCTGTGTGTTATCATTGAAACTTTAACAAATATCATGATAAAATTTATTGATAAAAATTAACAGTCACCGTGTCTACATCTGGCCCTCATCGTCAATCTCACTCATTGTGGAAGACCCACCGAGCTCCAGTGAACCAGATTCCCCATCTTTGGGGAATCAATCGCCCAGATCTCACACGAAATCTATATGGACAACCAACAATTCAAGTTTGTTGGAGGATTTCTTTACCGAAGGATTTCTTCCTCACTTTAACCCTCCGCTCACGAATCCATTGGACCCACTCTTGGTTCCAATGGCACCTATACTCCTTGTTTCTGTAGTTGGAACATTTCCATCCATCCCGTCGATGACTAAAGGGTCGTGGAACTTTTTGGACACTTTTGTTCCTCCACCACTTTCCCAGTAAACAGTGACCAACACACCATTGATGGTGAACCCCGCTATCCCATTTGTCCCAAGTACAACCACTCACATGACACCCTCCACGAGTGGAACCTAGCCAATGCCAGGTTCCACCCCTTTAGTGTCAAACTGTATACCTTTGACAAGTGCTACATAAAACGCTCCATATAATGCCCAATATAGCAATATTAGCACAGTTCCCATCCACCAACAATATGGTCAGAAACCATTGTATAGTTCAATCCCCTAGATTCAAGTATCTGGGGGAATTCCCAATATGCACATACTGGTCAGGAACGTAACAATTGCCCCTCCATTCTCAGGCATGCATGGTTAGTCATTAATTGACATGAGCGTTCCTTATGTCAATCAAGGACATATGGTTAGTTCTATGGCAGGCAGGAATCCTCAAGGAGGTCCCAGCCAATCCATGGGGGCACCCTACTCATAAATTCAAATGAGTCAAGGGGGACTCCTTATCTTGGGGGTAATTCTATACCCCAACATCAGATTCCCCATGGAAATCCACACTACAACACCATACCCCAAGGCAACTACCATACCACGCAATATTTGTATAATGTTGGGACTCAAATGATGGGAGGACCGCAAGGTTCTTAAAGACATATGTCATCACCTTGGTCTGAGTCGAGGGCACCACAAACTTTTCCTTTCTCAGCAACGTTGGATATCCCCGACTTGTACAAACTTACAAATGACCCCATATACCACAACTTACTTTGGTCGTCGATCCCACATAAGATACCAACAAACATCCCCAACTTCGAAGGGAAACAAGAGGAGGATCCAGGCACTCACATCACCACCTATCATCTTTGGTTTGTTTCCAACTCCATGGTGGACAATAGTGTCCAGTTACATCTTTTTCCCTGCACCCTCACTGGCAACGCAGCTAAGTGGTACATTGAGTTACCACGTGCGTCAGTAAAAACCTTCGATGCTCTAGTGATGGAATTCCTAAAGCACTTCTAGTTACCCATCCGCTATGAGACTGGGATAGAGCTCCTCGCTTCACTATGTCAGGATACTGCCACCCACATCTATCATCATATACATGAATGGAGACATATGCGAAGGTTAGTCAAAGCTCCCCTCCCATGTTATCTCTTAGTGAATTGATCCTGCAAGTCCCTACTCATGCAAATCTCTAAAGATGTCGCTTTAGGTGGTGCGATCATAGAAGACCAATCCATACGTCATGCCCAACACTTATATCTGATATATTCATAGTCTGGCACTCTTTAAGATGTAATCCCCTATGCCCCTCCTAACTCCAATGCCTCCGCTACTCAACACCCCGGAGCACACACCGATGGGATTATCGGTGCAACCTCTAGGGCTGCTATAAAAAAACTCAGTGGTCACATTGCCCAGATGTTAGTGGACCCCTCTACCAAATTGACTACTCTTCCTACCACCGCGATAAACTTTGTGCATTCTACACAAAAACCCGGTGGTAAGAACAAGAAGAATAATAAAAAGGCCGCTCCTTCTGAGGAGTAGTCAACAAAGAAACAAAACCAAAAATAGAAGGCCGCTACACCTCCTGATGATGGAAAGGATAAACCTCCCAGATTCCCTTGCAAAATCTGTGCTGAAGACCACATGACCTATTGTTGCCCGCGTCTTCAGGAATGCACAGAATACATTGCTAAAAAGATACTAGTAGGACCCCTGCTGTCCTTAATAATCCTTTCCCTACTCAGTAGCAGCAAAACCTCATCGCCAACCAACCTCAACCCCCGCAAGGGGGAAATGGCGGTTCGCAACATCCTTCAGCTGGCAAAGGATCTTCTACCGTTTACACCTTTGAAACAGTAGATCTACAAACAAGAGCCAAATCCTATGGAGCTCCTGTCGCTCATGTAGAGGAACCTTCCTCAAGTCAAAACCCACCACCGCCCAACGATTTGCATATCGAAAGGCTGGTTGTGGACCTTGTAATTCGCCCCCCAAAGGGGCACTTCGACGCACAACGCACAATACATCTGCACGTGCCACCCAAAACTACAGCATTGTGGAAGACTTGGCACAAGCGTCGTCAACTATGTTAGTGCTCGAAGTATTACAAACATGCCTAGCACAAAGGAAAGCTTTTCTTTCAGCTATTAGTGGTATCGACCCACAGGATTTCATGCTTGCAGTTTTTGACATGGAAAAGTGTAAACCTCCCCTTTCCCACTAGCTTGCATTTCAAGTGCAAATTTTTTCGAAAGGTAAAGGTATACACAGAACTGTCATCGACGAGGGTGCTTCTAACTACGTCATGTCGACTTCATGTTGGCTCGCTCTAGGTTCTCTAAACCTATCCCCACCGTGGAATTCCCTTAAAGCTTTCGATGGCCACACTTTCATCCCAAAAGGTTACCTAGCTAGCTACCCCATCACTTTGTATGGGAAAACAGTAACGGTGGACATAGAAGTCGTAGATAAAAAACTCAACTATAATCTCTTGTTGGGTCGCAGTTGGATATATGCCATGATGGCCATCATATCTACTATCTTTCACATCATCCTATTTCCATTGGATGGAAAGGTACTTATAGTAGATCAATTGTCTTTCTACACCCTTGATTACTCCTTGTTACCAAGAAACTCTGTACCCCTAGTAGGTGGTGTGCCTGACTCTTACGTCAGTATTGGTACCGGTCTACTGAAGGCTTCTTCCCTCGTGGGTTGTTTCCCTCTTCAGCCACCCAAGGTTTCATAAACGATCAACATTATTTCATATATTCCTCATGAACAGACCAATCCATGGATCCTACCAGCTCCCTCAGACATTGACATGTAAGGAGAACAAATGCCACTGTCACCAGCTGAATTGGCCTACCAATCCATTCAATCAACATCTACATCTCCGATCACTTTGGTTACGACCAACGGTACCACTACCCCTCCTATAAATGATCCTTGTTTCGATCCACTCAATCAATTCCTACCTACGGATGAAGCTATTTGAGAAATCATGAGTTTAGAAGAGTGACCTTGGGAGGATTGGCACCATCGTGTTTCGATATCTGATTCGAACATGATGCCTCTTTAAATCTTGTCCCTTGACATACCAAAAATTGTTTCCTCACCCTATATGACCATCCAAACTTTGGAGGTGGAAGGAAACATGGGAAATATTTCAAGACATTGCTCATCGATATTTCTATCAAGACAGGCATCGCGGAAAACATCCATATTGGAGTAGATTGCAATCCTGAGGAAATTGCAAGCTTCACCTGCCTTTTTAAGGAATTCCATGATGTATTCGCCTGGTCTGATGAGGAAATTCTCGGCATAGATCCATATATTATTGAGCATGAGATAAGTTTTATGATAATGCAAAACCTATCCATCAAAGACTTCGACTGGTCCATCCTCGCAAAATGTCAGCCATAAAAAACGAAGTAGAAAATTTGTTACATGCTAGTTTCATCTCTCCTGTTCCTTTAACGAAATGAGTTTCCAATCTGGTTCCTGTCAATAAGAAACAAGGAGCCATTCATGTATGTGTCGACTATCGAGACTTGAACGCCACATGTCCAAAGGATAATTATCCGATAACGTTCATCGATAAAATCATCAACGACTCCGCCGGTTGTGAATCATTCTCATTCATGGATGGATTCTCATGTTACAACTAGATTGCTATAAAACCCAAAGACTAGCATAAAATCGCCTTCGTCTGCCCGTGGGGCATCTTTGCCTATCGAAAACTTCCATTTGATTTAAAGAATGTTGGAGCAACTTTCAAAGAGCCATGGACTACGCATTTCACAATATTAGGCATATCGTTCAAGCTTACTTGGATGACCTTCCAGCCCATTCCAAGCAACGAACGCAAGATCTAAATCATTTAAGAGAAATCTTTCTAAGGTGTTAGTTTTACAACATCCACCTGAATCTGCATAAATGAATTTTCTTTGTCAACTCTAGACACTTACTTGGATTCATTGTCCCCAAGTACGGGATTAGAGTTGATCCCGATAAGGTAAAGGCAATTACTTAATTTCTTGAATCACAATCCATTCTACAAATCCAACATTGCAAGGGAAAGAAAACTTTTTACGAAGGTTCATCATAAATTATGCGAAATTGACGAAAGGCTTCATGCACCTGCTTAAGAAGGGAGTGTTGTATCTGTGGGATGATGAAGCTCAATGACCATTTGATACCTTGAAAAAGGTGCTTATATCAACCCCACTCCTTAGAGCTCCCGGCTATAATCGCGACTTTATTCTATACCTGGCAGCCTCGCTATCCTCTCTTGGAATGGTCTTGGTTCAAACTCATGAGGACCGGAGTGAACATGTGATCTATTATCTGTACAAACGCTTGGCTGGGCTCGAAGTCAGATATTCACATGTGGAGAAGTTGTCATTGGCAGTCGTCTTTACTATCAACCTATTCTGACACTACATATTGTTGCGACAAACTACTGTCATCGCCTTGGAGAATCCCATGAGACATATTTTGTCTCAGCAAGTAATTGGAGGAAAATATTCAAAATGGATCGTGATCCTCCAACAATTTGATCTGGTTTTCACAACTACCAAGGTGAAGAACTCCTTAGTCTTCGCTGAACTTTTGTCGGAACTTCCCATCGTCGATCCAAACGAGATAGCCGATGATCCTCTCTCAAATGAGGCTATATATCTTATTGACACCACTGACCTTGGTACGGGGACATTCTTGTCTACCTCCAAGCACAATGGTTCTGCCCTGAACTATTGACAGGCGACCGCCGTCGCATCCGCCACCAAGAAAGATACTATCTAATGATTAACAATACGTTATATCATCATGGTGCGGATACAGCTCTTCACCGTTGCCTCACTCATGAAGAGGTGGAACATGTTTTAAATGACTGCCATGCTAGGGCATGTGGAGGTCATCTTTATGGCATATCTACTGCATAGAAAATCTTGCACATAGGCTATTATTGGCCGACCTTGTTCAAACGTTATGTCAAGGCCATCCGGAAATGCCATCATTTTCAAGTATTTACAAAGAAAATGCGTGCTCCTTCGGCCCTACTACACCCAGTGATCTTCGTTGGCCCTTTTGCCAAATGGGGGATAGACTTTGTAACCTACAATCTCATTTCCTCTACTAGACACAACTATATCATAGTAGTTGTGGACTATTTCATGAAATGGACCGAAGCCCTTCCCACCTACAGATTTGATGGAGAAACTGCGATGCTATTCCTATTCAATAAGGTTATTTGTCATTTTGGTGTACCCCACACGATTGTTACAGACCATGGATCTCATTTCCAGAACCATATGATGTTTGATTTAACGTCGCTGCTTGGCTTTTGTAAGGATCAATCATCCTCCTACTACCACCAAACTAATGGTCATGTAGAAGCCGTCAATGGTGTCTTAAAAACCATGATCCATAGGTTGGTAGGAAATCATAAAACCAATTGGAACTGAATGTTATATTCAGCACTATACGCATACCGAACTTCAGTAAAAATTGCCACGGGCTTTACACCCTTTCGAGTCGCTTACGGCCTGGAAGTAGTTTGACCCATCGAGTGTCAGATCCCTTCCCTACAAATAGCAGTTGAACTCCTACTCGACACTATTGCTAAAGAAGAACACTTACTATACCTTAATCAAATGGACAAAACCCGTCAAGATGCTGAATTAGCACTTGAGGCTCACAAGTGCCGAGTAAAAACCCAATACGAAAAAAAGGTCAAGCCTTGTTCTTACCAGGAGGGAGATCTTGTTTTGCTCTATGATAAAAAACATGACCTCTTGGGGGCAGGAACAATTCAACCCTTATGGCTATGTCCCTATGTCATCAAGAAATTCCTCTCAAAAGGGGCATATGAACTACAAGACTGGGAAGGGATCCCGCTCACGGAGCCCAGAAATGGGCTCTATCTGAAAAAGTATTATGCCTAGTATTGCACTAGGCATGTTCTTTGTAATTTTATGTATTTATAATTTTTGCTTCCCTTTTTGGTGTGATTATATTTTTTTGATATTTATTTGTCTCATACATTCTTCTCACAATGCATATATCTTTGTTACCCTTAGCATACGTAGGATACGTGGATGGTGCCAATCGTCACACAAGGAACATTGCAACAATTGCTTGGGTCATCTACACACCTGAGTTGGAACTATTTTGTTCTAGAGGAGTCTTTCTTGGTACCGCCACCAATAATATTGCCGAGTACATGTCTGTAATTTCACTTCTCATGGAAGTGTCATCAAGGGACATCTCCAATCTGGTGGTCAGGTTAGACTCCCAGCTAGTTGTTATGCAATTGACAAATCATTATCACATTTGTAATCCAACCTCGTTACGTCATTATTTAAGGGTATGAATCCTAGAACGTTGATTTGAAATAATCACATATGAACACATTCCTAGAGAATTTAATGCGGTTGTTGATTCATTAGCTAACTATGTATTAGATTGGCATCTATCTCATTCACTATAGAAGCATGCATGAAAAGTAAAAATTTATTGAGTTAAAAATTTTACAAAAACATTTACACCATCAAAATACCAAAAATTTATGTATATATATATAGATCAAAATCCAGTCTTTTACATCAAATTATTCCAAAACTTAGATGTTTTAAGTACAAAATGGCTACTAAGACCAACTACAAACACCCATTGGCTATGCCAAAACACCTGCTAAAAAGAGCCTATTGCTCCTGAAATCCTAAAACCGCTCTAGCTATCCTCTGAAGAGGAACCAGAAACTGCTCAGGTACACCGACTGTGTGTCGCTACATATGAGCAGGAATATCCCTCATAAGAAGGGGGGGACACCCATGCTCAAGCCCTCTAGGTTCCTCAGAACCTCGTGAAGATTGTCGGCATCACCCCCCCCCACCCAACAGGTAGTTGGCCTCCTCATCGCATATGGCGGGGTTCGCCTGCAGGTTGTAATGGCGCTACATTTATGTTAAGCATAAAGTTTCATGTCAGTGCTTATTATGTAAACATTCAAAAGCTAAAAAATACTTGAAGTAATTTCAAAAAATCATACTCACCTTGAGGACCCCAGTTGGTCCTGGGCAGTAGCATCAAGTTAGGGTCGCCAGTAAAGTCCATGCCCTCATAAGCATAGTCATCAATCATCACAATTTGGCCATGAAGCCACTTGAAGAAATATTCCTCAAAAAAATGCCGGATCGGTCCTTCGCTTGTGCGAGGATCAAGTGATGACCATCACCCCTTGCCTAGGCTCCCTCGAATCAAAGGGACCTAAGCTCATCCTTGGGCACATAACAGGTACCCTCTCAAGAATGAATGAAACTATGAGAGTACCATACCCAAAAACTATGTTGGGTACGAGTCTTGCATGTCGTTAACTTTGCCTTCAACTAGCAAAGCATTGCTTCATACCAGTTGAACATCTGTGGCTGGACACAGTCAACTACAAGCAACAGTTGGGCCTTTGTCACAACGTGGGGACTCTTTGACCTCGTCAATTGCATAATCAACCATAAAATTTCCCTCATAGACCTGGACCTTATCCTCTCTATGGGGATTTTGTTGTTGACTAGTCCGCTCTCAGGGATGCAGTAGGATTGCACCAACTCTAGGGTAGATCGTGAATTTGACCTACCCCTGGTGAGGTTTTCCTATGCCCTATGGCACGATAGACCAGTTAAAAAGTATATGTCATCACGATCAATAATCAACTCCTGATCTGCAATCCTGAACACTTGCTCGTGTTCATCCCAGCGCTAGATAATCCATCTCAATAAATCCTCCTTCCTTTTCATTAGCTCCAACTTTGCATACTTCAGTAAACTGCAATGGCACAATGCAAGTGTGCATCCTAGATTGTTTCGCATCAGCAATTCCTGGCTATCATGGGCCCGTTCTCTCCATAGACTAGTCATTATGGCCTAAAATCTGTGCACAATAACCCTAAAAATAGTCACAATGGGGTAAAATAGCTTTAGGAATCCTTACATGAGGTTTTAAACTGTGCCCTTCAACTCTAACGCTATCCCCTGTGGTACACAAGGAGGATTAACGCCCTCCAGTAGGTCGTACAAAGCGTTTAACGCTCCCGACAGGCCATCTGGAGGGCATTAGTGCACAAACATTGCTTTAGGGCACCTCGGATCTGCAAAAATCAACCCCTAAAAATGTCGAGAAAGGTTAAGAAATGCATAGAGAAAGGTTTTAGCCTCTACCTGGGATTGACGACACATCGAATGGTTGCCCGATCTCCTGCAATGGTCCAGGGAAAATCTGCTCCTCTCTAGCTCCAAAATGCTCTCACAATTCTCAAATAGTGAAAATGGTGAATGTGAAAGCTCAAAACACTTCCTTATATTTATTTTTCGAGACATGATTTTTGAAATCATTAAAGATAAAGTAGTCCATTTCCCATGACTTTTTATCATGCATGAACCCATATGGATAGGAATTGTTTCTTTTTATACTTTTTCCGCTTTTGATGAAAGTACCTTCAGGAATGAAAAGTAGTAAAGGTTGCATGCAATTCTCAAAGAGCACTTTTCTCTTATGGGATATTTTCTCACTCTCCAAAAACTAAAAATTCCTCGAGTTTGTCATCATTGGGCTCGTTACACACATACAATGATGGTCTGAGCAACTCTTTTTCTAGCTAATTAAACTGAAAAAGACCATTAGAGCATTCTTTTTAGGCACTTTTTTCTCGCTCATAAAACTGAAAAAAAATAAAAATTAAAATAAAATAAAAATAATATATAATATAAAATAAATAATAATAAATAAATAAATAAATAAATAATAATAATAATAATAAATAATAAATTAATTAATAAATTAAAAAAAAAATCCCGAGTTTTTCTTTAGGCTCATTAAACATTTATAAAGATGACCCGAGCATTCTTTTAGGTACTTTTCTTGCTCATTAAAACTGAAAAATCCCGAGTTTTTGTCACCAGGATCATTAAAAATCTATGGCAGCAACAAGAGCACTTGCTTTCTTGGGACAATTTCTCACTCTTAAATCGAAAAATCCCTGAATGTTGTGCTCAGTGTATCACAGTGTACAAGGCGGTTGACTCGGTTACCTATGGATGGATAGCAACCTAGTGTTGTCCTCCTATATATACTCGAAAGTACGTGGAGGCCCAATCCGTATAAGCATTGTCTAATGCAAAACCACACAATGAGAGAATTCCCATATACTTTACGTACTGTAACATCACCCTACATACCCGAAGGTATGTGGACGAGCTACGATATACTCACGCACATGGAATGAGGTATCACACTCAGGATGTATTACAGACAAGTTAGCGATAGTTGTTTTGTTTTACGACGTTGGAACACGTCTCTAGCCTAGAACCACTAAATGTTATTGTTATTCAAAATGCTCCATTAGGTAAATTGATGTTAATTTTAAGTTGATATTGCTTAGAAATTTGCCTTTCAAGTTCACCACGTGATGTATTATGAAATTCCTAGGAATGCAACTATCATGATAATAATTCTTTCTGTTCAATTTAACGATGAAAATCCTAGCTACTTAGGGATAGAGGAATCATATTTCTTTTGATCAAAGAGAAAAGAGCACAATCTAAATGCAATTTCCCTACACTATTCCTATGAGCACACACAAACTTTTTCAATGCTAGATGCATGTATTTCTTTCGATTTCCTTAATGTGAATATGAACAAAAGGAAATATGCACATACAATTAATCAATCTTTCATAAGAACAAAGACTATTACAAATTTTATAATTTGAAGGAAGAGAAGACTTTACAACACTTTCTTTTGAATGAACATTAATCAATTATATCCTAACTTTGACTATTGATCGATAATGACAAAGAAAACATGAAGAAACATTAATCAATCCAATCAAAGTTGGGCTAGACCAGGAGATAACAACTCATTTTCTGAGACATAACATTCATTGATCAAACACCAAAGAATCAAACAGAGAAAATTTGGATAAAAACTCTTTCCAAAGGTGGGAAACTGTTCCTAGGAGGATCAGTGCAGCCCAGAGTGGGAGACGATGCACTTTAGAGCATTGTCCCTAATCTAGGGCTGCTCTGCAGTGCATTGTGTCCCTCACAAGCCTGTGCTGGTGATAGTAAGCCATTTCAAGAGGCAATTTGACACTATTTTGACCAGTTTTTCAATGTAAAAAGCTGAATTACAATCTATGAGCACAAATATGTCTACAAGTATGTCTTAGAAGGTGGATAAGCTACTAGGAAAGAGGATTCTTCCCCAACGGAGTCGCTAATTTGTTTTAGAGAATTTAGCATCTACGGATAAATATTAATTCCCTAGATAAGTAGTTGTATCTATAACAATAGTTTAAAGTGTTTTAGACTTTTCCTATAAGCAATAGATAAGATGAGAATATATAAGGCCTACCTGTAGTTCCGCTTTCCTCTCGTCTCCCTTGTATCAATTCCATCGCTCCTTCCCTTACTTAATCTGCTTGAGAAATACCCTGTAAACACAACAGAAGACAAAAACCAATCAAAGCATACGATCTATTGAATATAAGTGAAAGGAATCAGATATAATTCACACACATAAGCATTATGAAACAATACAAACAGATGGGAAAAAGGTTCAAACACTTTATTAGATAGAAGAAGGAAATACAACCATTGGTGTGATTCAAAGTCATTCCTCCAGCTTGGATCCCATCCACATCACATCAAAAGCATGACAAACTGGTAGCATCACAATACTTGCTTCAAAGCCAAATCTCATAGCAAAATTATCTCCTTACAATTCAACATAATCCATCCCTTGATCACTTAGATGAGTGGTAAATTTATAGGAAGATGAAGGAGGTTTTGTCATTAATGGTGTGATTGAATGGCCTTCCATACTTAGAATTGGTTCCATGGAGGAAGGGATGAGAGGATAGGGTGCACCTTAACTCATTCCTCATCCATTTTCAAGCTCATAGGAGTTGATAAGTGAGGGAAACTTCTATAGGACTCCAAAAGATAAGAATATTCCCCAAACCCTATGTGAATTTTGCTCATTCTCGCCCAGCGCAGGTGAAAGGAAGCCTAAGTGCTCTGCAGAGCACCCTCGCAGTGGACTTAACTACTCTGCAGTGCACCTTTATAAGGGCTTACCTACGTTGGTCCCTCTAGAGGCTATTTCTGCATGTCTTCAAGTCATGAAACTGTTTGGGAAGGAGGCATTCAAAGGGGTGACTTGTTTATGGCATGAAGCAACTGAAATTAGGGTTTTATGAGCCCTAAACATTGATCTAGGTGTTGGGATTTGATGTGCCCAAATGAATCTGTAATAGTGGTGACAAGATTGAAGTTGAGTTGAACATTCTGAGCAGAAAACACCCCACTAAATTAGATTTTAGGGTAGTGATGAGAAATATTTGGGACAAAAAATTAAATTAATGCATAAGTAGTGGGGATGCCTGGAGCTTGTTCATGAGAAGATAGAAATGGTCAGATCAAGCCGCAAGAAGATGAAAGTGCTCTAGAGACCCCTTTGAGAGAACCTGAGTAAAGTAGACAAGATTGTTAATGATTTAAATCAATTCACCAAAATAGAGGTTGTGAAAGTAGGATTGAACTGAACTGCATTAATAAGCAAGGCTAACCAAATGAATAAGAAACAAGGATTGATAGAGCTGGTCGAAGAGAAGGAAAAATATATGTGGTGAGAGATTAGGGCATTCAAGGAAAGGTGAAAAGTGCTCTATAATATGAAATTTTCTTGCCTTTTCGATGGAAATGGTGACATATATCCAAAGGATGCCCTGATGAAAAACCTAAATGATTTCAAAGAAGAGCAATGAGGATTCGGGGAAGAAGATTGCCTGCTACAACGAAAGGATATCATTCATTTATATAAAGACTAGTTTGAACTACTTTCCGCACTAAGAAATATGTTTGAAGAAGTAGATAAGATAGATTGCAGACTAGTGATGATACTTGAGCAGCTTGTTCAAGAGGCCCAAGATTTTGAGGCACCAATGGGTGACGAATGGAAGATTTTGTTGGGATTCTACAAGTTGGCCCTCTAGAAAGAGTTCCCCTCACTATGATGACCAACTCCAATGGAGGTCAACTCTAGGCAACACAATAGCAACAATCACAACAGGAAACACAGTAGCAGTAGTCACAACAATCAACATCATAAGTAACACCATCAACATTGTTCATTGTAGCACCTGACCCAATTAATGCCCAAGAGTAAGAGGGAAGGCCACACTCAGCTAGGAGAAAGATGTTATCAAAGCCAAATCTAGAGGGGCCCACTCCACAACCATTATCTTTTCAATGAAACTTCTAAAAGTACTTATAATAAAGTTAGCAATTTTGTAACAAACTAAGGTGGTTTTTCATATACCACTAGTGGTTTAGGGTAGGGACAACTGCTTTGAGTGCCTATATATAGGTCTCATTTTGAAATGTAAAAAGGGGAGAAAATATTGGTTGTAGGGGAAACTCTGCCAAAATTTTTAGTGATTTACTAGGAGGTCTTGAAGCAATTTTGGGAAAGAATTTTGAAGTAACTCTTGGGTTGTATGTTCTTCTCACCATGTATTTTTTCAAGTCACCTTTGTTTTTAAGTTTACTACTAATGGAATGCAAGTTTACGAAATTTTCATGGCATTTTGAATAGTGAAATTGATTTATTATGCTAATTGTGTAGATTTGTATAAAGATTATGGTTGAAATGAATTCTAGCATTAGTATGATGTTTTGTTTCTACTTTACAAAACATATCAAGCTAGCTTGAAGAGTATCTTGGCTTCCTTGATATTTCTTGCAAGGGTCTTAATTAAAAAGACTTGCTAAATTTCAAAATTGTGTTTTTCTAATGGTTGAATTCTTAATTGCTCATTCCTCCACTAGGGTTTATTTGGTTTAAAGGAATTCTTAATTTCTCATTTAAATTGGGTAAAGTCTGATTCTCCATTTTCATCCATATTTTTATTTTTCAAAACTTTTATGTCAAACCCAAAAGTTATGAATGCTCCTACTCAAAATAAATATAAATGCAGCCCAACAAAAGACTTAGTGTAATGGTGTTTTTCCCCCAACCTTGATCCCAAACCACTCTCCAATTAATAGTTACTTTAAGACAATTTCAACACGAATTTAAAGGATTTTAACTACACATATCATGAGGTCATGAAGAACACTTAACAAGATTCAAATTGGACAAGAACCATTTTTTGGGTTACCTATGGTTTCAATTCTATTGGTTGTCTAATTACAATTGATCATTAAAGGAAAATGAACATCAATCTCCATGAGAGTTTAGCTTTATGGCTATTATAGAATTCAACATGTCATTTCGTTTTCTTGTGACATTTAAATGGGAAAACGAGGTGGATGTATCTTGAATGTGTAATGGAATTTTGTCATGTCAAGTATGAATTTCATAGTCATACATATTGATTTGATAAACAAATTAATACATGGTTTAGCTGACTACATTAACATCATCCTACATCCACTATCACTTGGCGAAAGAAAATGAATTAACATGACATGAAATAACAAGACAAGAAACATCAAACACAAGTAATATCTCCACAAGGGTAGGCTGATCGTAACTACGATTTGAATTTAAAAATTTCCATTAATATAATAGCAGACAGAACCATATTTATATTCCCAAACTCTGCATTACAACACAATGTAGTGTGACTCTGGGGAGCCAACAAAACCCACATTATAAGAAAGTACTCTATGTAAAATGAAAAGGACAGACCAATTTGGGTTTTTGGGGCCTTGAGTAATCCCTGAAAATACCATAATCTGTGACAGCATGCATGAGAGGCTGATGAACCTACTCTCAAAAATGAAGAATTTTTGGACTTTCCAAATACCCCAAGCAATCAAAATAGGTATTGTTTTGTAATAATCCATCCCGTGATCCCACCACTGTAAACATACCTCAAGGGAAGAGATGGGTCCAAATTCCATAATTCTAGGTGACACAAGGAGTTCTTCCTAGAGAGATATGGAATATTCAGATAGGAAAAAAGGTGTTCAACAGATTTAGGGCCACAATAACATAAACAATATACATTAGGGCCATTGAAATCCATTATAGTCAATTTATCCCATGTAATAATAAGATTTTCCAATGAGATCCAAATGAAACATTTAAGCTTAGGAAGAATTGGCCATTTCCATATTTTTTTAGCCTACCAACGATCCCTAGGATGAAGGGCAAAGGCAAAGATAGAATTTTAAGCATGTTTGGTAGTGATCTATGCTAAAGGGGAGTTCTAGCTCCAAACTAAGGAGTCTTTCTCATCTTTTAATAAAATATGATTAGATGCCATATTATTAATAAAAGAGTCCCATTCTATTTCCAAGAACCCTTGTAGCTCTAAGGTTGAAGAACATTTCTAGCCACTGAGGGGAGGAACCTGCATAGGAGACAATGAGGCATGCCAAAGCTAAAATATTCTCAGCACATTAAGGAAAGAGATTAAGTTATTGGATAACTAATAAGAAGAGGAGCCACCTATAAAAGGGTCCTTTCCAAAGGTGACATGTTGATCATTTCCCACTTTCTAGGAAAGCCAACTATAAATCCAATGAAGAGCCTCCATTTGGCCTCTCCAAATATTCAATCCATCAATATATCTCTGATGGTTATAAGACCTCAGCCACTTATAAAATGGCATGTTATGGATATTTTTGTCTGAGATGATATGACACTAGATGCATCAAACTATAATGGCCCTCTATAAGCTCTTCATTGCCAGGGCTAGTCCAAACCAATGTAAATTTTTAAATCCCCAATCCCTAAAGATTTTGGGTTGAGAAACTAAATCCCATTTAGACAGATGAATTCTAGCCCATAATTACTTGGCCATCCATAGGAAATTAAACATGTGTTGGCTTAGTGGGTCCTGACCCAAGTTCAGAGTTAGTTGCACCAAACAAATCCCTACACTATTGTCCCTTTCGGCATCAATCTACAGAGCGTTGATTGAAGTCTCACCTGAAGCAGTATGGGGGGATGCTGGAACCATGTTTCTGCACCCAGAGATCAGGGTGATGTCATTTTATGCCCTAAATCTTCCTTCGTACAGATTGATAAGCCTTCAAGGATTATTGACATAAATTCCTTGAATCGACCTCTAGACGATTGTGAAGGTCCACAACTGTCTTTCGCAAACCTTGAATAGGCTAATCAGCTACTTATGCATATCAAAGATTACTCTTAACCCAACATTCACTCAGATCGACCTAAGTGTTCGATAACTTCAACATACAACAAGATAATCTTCGCATAAACGATTAACATTACTTGTGTCCATATAACAATATAAGTCGTGTAAACTCGTGCATCAATACATCGTTATTTAATAAACCCATTACAACATAAAGTGCATTTATATAAACAAAAGTATAGAGATAAACACAGGTATTTTTACAATAATCTTCTCTATTAATATTCAGTTCAGCTTATAGACTCAAACTTCACTGCAGGGGTCTGCACACTCAATTGTGGACTTTACTTAAGGCCTCTGCACACACAGTTGCAGAGCCTTTCTTCCTACTCTTCTTCACTAACTCTCTAGACTTCTCCCATAGACAAAACTGCATTACTTTTCTTAGACATCCTAAGACACACTTATTTATACAATCCCATGGTCCGTGGACCATGGGTAGATCCTTAAAAATCTTACTCAAATTACATAAAGAAGGGTAAAACCCTTTACGATTCTTTAACTAACTACGTGCTCCACGGCCACATTTTGTGGAGACTTTACATCTTTATACAACAAAACTTGGGCTTTTGCCCCAAAACTTGGACTTTTTCCCCAAATTTGATCCTAGGGGATACCATCCCAATAGGACCCCAACACAAAGATCGTGACTTGCCCTCGAGTCACTTGGCTGGTGTGGAGGTATTACTGCAAAGATCCCTCGACTCCACTTGTGAAACTTCTACCTTAGTCGCGCTCTGCATGGCTTCCTGCTTGTTTTGTTCCACTAGCTGCTCTGTGACTTGTCCTGCACTGTCTTGCTTGATTTTTTGTTGCGTACCCTGCAAGTTTGCCAATTTCTCCTTAATATTGGTGGAGACAATGTAAGCCTATCAAACCACGACCCCAATCTAGCCTTAAGAATGAACTTCTTCTTTTGTGTTGCTTCCACCTATGTAAGCAATTGCTTCACCTCCTACAGTTTGGCAAGGAATTATGTTGTAGCAATAGTGCGCATTATTTCCCTCACTTCATCATATTGTTGTTGGAGCTCATGAACCTCTTTATTTAAGACCTGCAGGGTGTGATCTTCCTACAGGGCCGTGACTACCTCCATAGCTTTCTCAAAAAGCATGGTGTAGTCCACCATAGCAGAATCCACCATCACGACACCATATTGCACAGTGGCTTCACATTGTTCCCTTACCTCTGGCGGGCTTGAAGGCTGAAACTTGAGCTCTAGTTTTGTTATCTTCAGGTTCAGCTCAAACTAGACTCTAGCCAACTCTGCCTTGGTGTCACGCACACCTGTAGCAAGTTTTCTCATCTCCAACAGTGCATCCTCCAGGATATGCAGTTCTAGCACTGTTCTACATGCTTCTGCCACTGCGGTTGCTAGCTTAGCACTCTACATCTATATTGTTTCCTTTTCCTTTAGTGCCTCTATCTTTTCAGCGAACATTTGCTCATTTTTCACTCTATATTCACTTATGAGGTTGAGCGCGCGCTACTCCCAAGCTCTAAACTCTACTGTTACACTTGCCTACATTGTGTGAAGGTACTCATTGGGGAGCATGGCCAGGTTGAGGCTAATATTATTCAAATAATTTACGATGACCTTGTCATCGACTACCTCCATGCTCAAGGATCCATCTGGCAGCATGACTGCCCAGAGATCCAGTGATCGAACCATCTCTACTTCTTGAGTGGTCCCCGGTGCCAAACTTGTTGATGCAGCGGTGATGTGCCCTTTACCTACTTGAATCCTACTTGTCCAAATCTGCAGCTCACGCAGATCCTTCTGGATGGTACTTAGTGCCTGTTGGTGCTTTTATTCGAACTATTGGAATAGTTTTGTCGTGGTATCACTCACCTTGTCACCTATTTCATTCAAGTTGTCATTTATCAGAGTGATCAGATCCAGCGATGGCTTTGTTGCTTTTGAATTCTTCTGTAGCCCTTCCTTTCCTTCTTCCCTATAACTTTTGATCTGGAAGGGAGTGCTATGCTCCTCCTGACCATTTTCGCCCTGCTCTGACTCCTCCTCCTCCTCTATTTGGGGCTAAGGAGACTTCCCACTATGCTCGGAGCTGCACTCTTCTTGTTCAACATGCTGCTTCGCGGCGTGCTTCGCTTCCACTCAGGCCTTCTCCATGGCCTCTTTTCTCTGCTTCTCAGCCAACTGCTGAACCTTTTGCTTTGTTGCTTCCTTCTTCTTCTTTTCTGTAGATTGTTGGTGCTTGCAGCCAAATCTAATGGAGTATGCCAATTTGTCGGTCAACGCTTGATGACCCCCTAAATAACATCTTTTGTAGCGAGGTAGGGTAGGTCAAACCATTTTTTCTGCGGATCCTTCCACGTTTGGATGTATATGTGGTGGAAGTTGGCTTTAAACTCTATGTACTTTGAAAGCTGCTCAAGCACGGTTGGCGACAAACATGGCTTCTAGTTAATGGCCATGTGAATGCTTGCCTCCATCAGCACCCAAAAGACTTTGGTCTCTGTGATGCGCACAACCTCCTTTGTTTCCTAGAGGGATGCAAACTATGTAGCCTCTGGCAAATCCTTATCCACGGGAGGAAACTAACTATCCTTTGGCAGATCCCAAGCGATGAGCACAATGGAGAGAAAAAACCACGAATGGTGGAATGTTTTACTTTCATCCTATGCCTCTCGACAGTTTGTAAGGAACTCGCTACAAAGGTAGCACGACCAATTGAACTACACGCCCTTCGCGCAATGTGTAACTAGTGAAATAACTGGCATGGAACCTCGTCCACGCAACATTTTCTCATGATTTTTCCAACAAGGATATATGTAGAAATTTTAACTGCGCGGTAGGTGATTGAGGAAATAGAGTACTCGCGCGGATTTATCACGAGCTTTAATATGTCCTTCATTTTCTCTGCGAGATCACGCTCGCTTGTCTTTCTGCCAAACTCTTTGGTCGGATTCAACCTTGAGTGTGGCAACAACATGAACCGATAGAGAAACATATTAGTGATAGGGATCGTTGTGCTCAGCCATAGGCATTTTTCATGTACCAAGGTCAGCAATTGCTTGATAACAATAAGGTTAATGTTGGAGCGGTGGTAGTGGGGTACCCATAACAGGTTTAGCAACCCTGACTGATTCACTTCATAAATCCACTCCACAGGCTCTAGCGCGATGACACCTGACTCCTTGTAAAACACCCTTTTTATGTAATTTTATGTTGTCAAGTGGGGGAACCTTTCGTGGTCCACAAAATCCCAGTCCTCTAGTTTTAAATGTGGAATCCATGCCAAGCACGGACCTTCGAATGTAATGCTCTCTAGTAATAGGGGTGTGCAGATCAATAACTTCTCTACATCTGGATCTTTGGTGGTTTTTACTTTTCCCTTGCATGGAGGAATATAATCCGAACACTTTGATATAGAATCCACCCCCTCAGTGTTTATGTCCTCTGCACCCTCTTTGACCTCTAAATCCACCACTTTCCCCTTATCCTTTGCGAACAGTTTATCTTTCTTTTAGGCCTATGTAGCAACATGCTTCCTCGGTGACTCGTGCACTAGCATGGGCTTCTTCTCCTTGTCCTTCTTATGTTTGGGGACATCTCTCACCGGTGTGGGTTTCGGCCTGGGAAACCTCGGCGTCATAGGCACAACAGCTGGAGACTCCTTTCTCATTACCTTTGGAGCAGATCCCTTAGAGGTGACATCTCCTCCAGTACTAACAGTCTCTCCTGGTCCATACATTGTGTTGAGAATAAATTGTTGGGCATCCTTGGGTAACTTATCAAATACAAAACTAGCAACTAAATTAGCGAAAACCTGAGGATTCATAAAAAATCAACAGCTCAACACAGAAATTCTAAGGATGCAAAGTGTTCTTTGATGAATGATCACACGTAATTTATAGGCAAATTCTAACTCAAATTCAACTGTTCCCCCCAAAATCCTTCCATAAATGTTGAATTGGCGGTAGATTTCCAAATATTTCACTCTTAAATTCAGCCTTAAATGTCAACACCCCGCTCCTCTTAACCATCTCCTCATTGTCAAATCATGAACAGTGACTATAAAGGTGACTTTTTGGTAGTGCTACATGGTCTCTCCCCTATAGCAAAGTTCCCTTCATGCTTCTTCTGGTACTGTGACATCATCCTATTTCACACAGCCCCCCTTTTGCGTAGCTCTACAACCCAGGAAATGTAGTTTATAGTCCCGCGCCTCCTTGCAGCTGCTTGAAGCGCTAAGACTGTGCTACTATCATGTATTCATTGGATTGAATCCCCTGGTGTATGGCTTCAATCGGCTTCCATTTACCTTTCCTGGAAATGGGTCTCCGTTCAACTTCATGAGTTGAACTACTCCACCATCTGTAATCTCTTTGATAACATATGGCCCCAGCAAGTGTATCTGAAATTTTAATGGAAACTTATCAAACTTATTGTCATATAATAAAACCAAATCATTTACCTTGAAGGTGTGCAGTTTGATGTGCCAATTGTGCCAAGATTTTTCACGTTCCTTCTGAACTTGCTGATGGGATCCAGCCAAAAACCTATCTTCCTCGAGCTCCATTAGTTGTGTGAGCCTTTCTTCTAAGGCTCCATGGTCCACCATTCCTATGAAATCCATGATGCATAGACTACGCATGATATACTCCATAGGCATGACAACTTCCATGCCATAGACCAACCTAAAAGGTGTCTGACTAGTAAGATTTTTACAAGTATTTTTGTAAGCCCATAACACTACAAGTATGCGTACGTCCCAATCATTCCGTTGTGCATTGCAAACATTTTGTCAGCACATTCTCCAATATATTATTAAAAGCCTCAATTGTTCCATTGGCCGGAGGATGATATGGTATACTCTTCTGATGGTAAACCTAGAAATCATCTATCAGCACGTTGATGTTTCATTGTGAAAATGTGTACCATGATCACTCATCCAAAATTTCGAGCTACCAAACCTGGTCAACACATATTCAAACAAGAACTTTTATATTGCTGCCCCTTTCTCAAATGGCTGTAATGAAAGCTGCAAATTCAAAGGAATCTCATCCATCCACGATGGCCTGAAAATTCTCTGATATGCATCGCAGGCCCTACAATAGGCTTTAGAATCCTTATGCAGCGTCGACCACCATAACCCAGAGCACAGAATCTTCTACGTCATTTCCTTTACGGCATAATGTCCTCCCACACTGCCCCCATGAGCTTCAACGAGGATGCTATTTCGTTCAAAATCGGGCACATAACGTTGGAGTATCTCGTCTGATCCCATCTTATACAAATGTCTAGCAATTACGCAGAAATCTATCGTGCACACTACCAACTCTTTCTTCTGTTGACTGGTGTATACTTCTGGATCCGTCCCTGTAGTCAAGAAGTGGATAATATCTGGAAAGTGGTTATCCGCTATGCACACTGCGAAGAGCTACGCGTCAAGAAACCCTTCCTCCAAATTAGTAGGCTCCTCCCCTATCTCAATGCGCAATAGATGGTCTAGTCCTGCATTCAATCTTCCTAGCTTCAAAATTACTTCAAAATGATATTCTTAAAACAACATCAGCCATCTACATATTCCCCCCCCCCCCCCCAAAAACACAGTCTTATTAACTAGATATTTTAATGCAAAATGGTCTGTGTACATTTTGAATGTCTGCCTAGTAGGTAATGTCTAAACTTCTAGAGTGTGTACACCATAGCCAAGCCTTCACACTCTATCGTCTAATAATTATTTTTATCCTTAGACAAATTTCTGCTCGCAAACACTATAGGATGATCTAGTTCTCCTTCGTCATCTCGTGTCAGCATTGCCCCCAACTCAATACATGAGGCATCCACATGCACATGGAATTACTTCTTCCAATCCGGGAAGAATAGGATTGGTGCAGTGACCATTTTCTCCTTTAGTACATCCAGGTTGCACTGACATTCTTCATCCCCATAGAATGTATCATCCTTCTTCAATAACTTTTCCATAGGCGTGGTAATCTCAACATAACTTTTGATGAACTTCCCATAATACCCAGTGTGGCCTAGTGTTGCGATTGTTGTTTAACACTTCTTGGTGCCTCCAAATTAATTATTAAATTATCTTAGTAGGGTCCACCATAAGTCCTTTCCTGCATACCACATGACCCAACAAGATTCTGAAAGGGATGCAGAACAAGCATTTCTTCAGGTTTAGCGCAATCTAATATCTTTAGCATGTATCCAACATCAAGCAAAAACTGGCGATATGGTGCTTTACTAGCCCAAACACTATACAATCATCAAAATATACCTCCAAGAACTTGTGAATAAATTCTTTGAATGCCACGATGACTATGCACGAGAAGATTGTCAGCGCATTCTTAAGTCCAAAAGGCATCACTGTATACTAGAAACATCCCCACTCTATCGCGAAGGTGGTCTTACTCATGTCTTTTGGCGTGATATTTATCTGATGGTATCCAGAGAACCCATCAGTCAATGAATAGGCCTCCTATCCTCCAACATTATCCAGTGCCTCATTTGTGAAAGGAGTTGGAAAAGGATCATGAACACAAGCATCGTTAAGCTTTTGAGATCTACACAAATCCTTATTTCATCCTTTTGCTTCTTTTCTTAAACGACCATTGGACTCACCTAATCAGATTCCTCAACTGGTTCAATAATACCCACTGCAAGCATCTTTTCTAGCTCTAAGCAACACTTTTTCTTGTATTTGGGATCAAGGTGATATGGCCTTTGTTTAACGGGCTTCGTGTCCAGTTTCAAAGTTATTTTCATTACTCCCAAATCACCTATGATGCCTTTTAAGTCCAACAATTTGGTAGGAAAAAAGTCTTGACATTCATAGAGCAAATCAATGACTTTATCTACTGTGGCATCGTCCTAGTAATCTCTAATCTTCACAAATTTCGGCTCCACCTCTGTGCCAATGTTCACTTATCTAGTCTTCAATGGTGTAGTCATGTCTGGATTCTCTATCTGTGGTCCCTCAACTTCGTGGTGGCCTTCGGCCTCCGAGATGTTAATATTCCTTGGATCCTCATCATCTTCTTTAGCAGTCACATTATTGCACTCCAGTGCATGGCGCAGCTAGGTGCTCCAATCTGGTTGAATCAATTCTAAAGGATCTTGTGGTATTCTAAAGATTGTTGCCTTGACCTCCTGTAGCGCTCCGTCGATGATTACGAACCCATCCTCAAAGTTGAAGGTCATAAAAAATCCTTCTCTTAAGATGTCCCACTCCGCAGTACTGTGGTGGAGCTCTGTTTCCAGGTACCAATCCATAGAAATGATGTCCAAAGTGTGACAAAAAATATGCACCCACTCTGGTTTCGGCTCCATTCCATAGACCTTAGTCCATTTTGCTAAACAATCGCATGGACCATTTCTCCCATCATATTTTTCAGTTAGCTGAACTTTCGGGCGACCAAACTACAATTGAAGCATTCTTCTATACTCGCATCATTCATTAAAACTATCTTTATGCGTACCCCACCACCGTGCAGGCGTAGCGCATAGCGCCAAATCTAGTGCTTGGAAGTGATGCTTCTCCAGTACTTCCCTTTCAAATGCATCCAAACATTTATCTACATTAGTCAAGCCATCATAATAAGGTAAATTTGTTACCTCCGATGACACACAGTGCAACGATTTAGTCATCATATTGCAATGAAACATAGATACTTCATGCAACCTATTCTACCAGTGCTCCAATTCTTCATCTGAATCTAATGTACGGGAACTTTCGTGATCCCATGAGATTCATCCATCAACTGTTGGATTAACCCAATCTTGGTCCTGCTTTGTTATTTTATAAATTTGGTCCAAATCATCATTGCCTTCCTCATAGTCGCAGATTGGTTCAGTATAGTGCGGTTCTTTTGCATGGTCCAATGGTACTACGCAGATAGATTTCCTTTCAAATGACATCATCCGCTTCTTCAAATTGATTACCCCATTCATGTCGATAGCTCAATCAATTCCCAGGATCGAGGAGTATGGATTGGTGTTATCAACAATCTCTATCACTTCAAAATCATCCAATGTGCTTGCACCTTCTATATCTACAGTCACTCCATCCAATCTCCCCATAGGGATAATCTTCTATTGATTTTCCATTCTCAAATTGGAGACCACTGTAGTGCAAGTCTCCCCTTTCTTTCCCATGTCTTTTTAGGCAAAACATTCACATTTGACCCCAGATCCAAAATAACTTGGTCCATCTCATAGTCTCCTATTTGTGCGGTAAGCCTCATCTTGCGCCCTGTTCTCATCTTGTGTTTGCATATCGTTTTGACTACACGGTGTCCTTCAAGAGCACCTTCCTTACCAACACATTTATTTATCAGTTCTTGTAGCCCTTTCACAGCCTTGCTATTGTGCAACAACTTCATAAAAGTCTCCAAGAAAGTGGTAAGCATGGAGGGGTCAACTTCTTAAGATAGCTTGTCCTGGCTTCCTGAGGTAGAGGCCTCAGTGAAGCTTTTCTTTGCTTTCATGAACGTTTCCTTCACACGCTCCAGATCAAACCCAACCTTCTTTTCTGGAGCCTTGCGAACCCACTCATTTTCTTCAGGTTGCTTTCCTTTGTCATCACTACTAATCATTCTACTTCGCAACACAATATTCACTTTAGGATCCTCCTCACGGGGTTCTACCCTCATCATCTATAGATTCTGGGTAGGTTTCTAAAGCTGTGCCTTCTTCTCCTACATCTTAGCTATTAGTATAGGGCATTTTTCTATTGTGTGGTAAAACTGAGTATAGTATCGGCATGATGGGCGCATCTAGCTCGTACACTCCCATGCGTAGTGTCCTAGCACTCTGCAATTGTAGCAAATAACTTGTCCTTGACCTCTACCAAGTCCTCCTGCTCCTTGGCGTCATCCATGCCCCTGATATCCTCCATGCGTTCCCCCAGCACCTTGATCCGGAGGTCGATTTTATGTTTTCATTCGATATGTGTGCGTTCTTTCCATCATCAATTCATAGCTACGGTAGTTACACTCATCGTGGCCCACCAATTTACAGAAATGCAGAATAACTATTGCGGCGGCCGCACAAATTTTTGTAGCAAGTGATAATTGTTTGTTACATGTTTTCCAGCTACCTGATAGATAGCACACCATAGTGCAAGCCCTGTACTTGGTCCTGTGGCAGCTTCCTGTCTCAGGGGCATTAGCCCTCCCCCTGTAATATAATTCGCAAAAACAGGGTAGTGATCTTATCATGCCCCTGGATTTTACATTTTAGGCACCAAACTTCTTCACACACATCAGACCAAGCAGCTTTTTCCTTCTTCAAGTTCTGCAACTCCAAGCAAAGGTTTTGCAGCTCCGCATGAATCTGTTGAATTCCCAAAGAAACATCATGAATAAGTCTTTCGTGTAATATCATCACAATTTACAATGCTTCCGCTTGAGTCCCTATTTTTTACTGCGATAAAGCAACCCTTAGGTGGGGCAAGAGCAAGGCTACAAACCATTCACAGTGCTGACTATCTGTGAGATTCATCTTAGCCTCATAGATCTCGCACTTCAGTCTCTGATCTAACTCCCAGGGTGTTTCGACAGGCCTCCTCATGATTTCCTTGAATCCAATGACTGATTATGATTCAGACTTGGGCCTACTGAATTCCTTATTCAGAGCAGTCTGCGTGTCCACTAATGGTGCCAATGGGTTATCGGTGAAGTAATTAATGCACCATGTCAACCCACAATCTTGTAGAGTAGTAACCAAATGTGCCTTCTTTATATGATCATATGTAATATTCTGTGCCATCCATACAGCCTTCGCAACGAACCAAAACTTATTGAGTCCTCACTTCCCAAGCCCTTGAAAACAGTCAACTTCATGGTATTCGACATATTGAATGGTGGAGGAGGTGGTGGTGGTGTGGGTGAAGGTGTATGTTGTGGGGGTGGAGGTGGAGGTGGTGTGGTCGGATGAGGTATTCGCGGAAAACCTTTCTTTATCAATTGTACAAGGCTTCGCGGTGAGGCTTGTACTGCTCCCTCGTCGTCACTTGAAGGAGGCTCTATCAATGGACATATTTAGGGCCCACTCTTTCCTGATTTCTAAATATTCTTCCAATTCGTGTAGATCCAAACATCAAGGCAATGACACAACCTACTTTTCACACAAGAGCATTTTAATCCAAGTATTCAAAGATTTCAAATACTTACCTTACGGTCATTTGAAAAAGCGTCGCTCTCCTTCACTGTAGCTGACTGAGGTATCAACCATGAATTCTCTCACAAACCCTCCTATGACTTGATCAAGCCAGTTATCGACATCGCACACAATCTTATCTTCAGAAGCTTCCAACCATCGCACTAGATCCTGGGTCCACATTATTGGACCTTCAAATCTCCACCTTCCTTGGCCATCTGTCAATTTAGTGATCCACTCATACAGTTCAATCAGGAAGGTGTAAAAGAAGATTTCATATATTTATGTTTATAGATACTTGTCCAACCACTATTTTTTTATCATGGGTAGATTTCTGTTCTCTCGTGCCATGAATTCGTGGATCTTTCTATCCAACCACTTCTCAATTTATTTCTTTGTCAGATTCTAGTGATGTGACATCACACATTTCTTTATGCAGATTCCAGTCCCGGCAATGGAACCATTTGTTGGCTTAGTGGGTCCTAACCTAGGTTCATAGTTAGTTGCACCAAACAAACCATACACTACTGGCCCTTTTAGCATCAATCCGTGGAGCGCAGACTGAAGTCTCACCTGAAGCAGTATGGGGGGATGCCAGAACCAAGTTTTTGTACCCAGAGATCAACATGATGTCATTTTATGCCCTAAATCTACCTTAGTGCAGATCTATAAGCCTTAAAGGCTTATCGACATAACTTCCTTGAATAAACCTCTAGACATCCGCCAAGGTCTATGACTATCTTTCGCAGACCTTGAATAGTCTAATCAGCTACTTAGGCATATCAAAGATTACCCTTAACCCATCATTCACTCAGATTGGCCTAAGTGTTCGATAACTTTAGCATAAAACAAGATAATATTCGTGTAAACAGTTAACATTAATTGTGTTCATATAACAATATAAGTCATGTAAACTTACGCATCAATACACCATTATTTTATAAACCCATCACAACATAAAGCACATTTATACAAAAAGAAGTAAAGAGATAAACACGGGTATTTATGAAACAATATTCTTTATTAATATTTAATTCATCTTACAGACTAAAACTTTCCTGCGCCCTTAGTTGCAGGGGGTTTTTCACTCATCTGTGGACTCTACTCTTGATCCAAGTGGCTCCGGACACAAGTAGAAGTCCTAGAGGACTCAGAAAGGGGTAAAATACAAAGTGGTCAGATCACTCCCAAACTAGCAACAGATCGAAGTGCCCATCGCCCTGATTCCAACGGTGCAAACGACACTCAAATCTGAGCTCATATGAGGGAGAACGAGCCAATCAAATTTTTGGTCAAAGTTGATCTATGGGCCAGGTTTAAGTGTCCTACAATTTGACCGACCTCAGGGCATGAAATCTAGCTCCCGTGACTCCCGCCACCCCATCGGACCCAAAACCATATAAAAAAATGTTGAATTAAATATGGACGATGGGCCATGACCCCCATTGCCCCCCCCGCCCACCAACCTTATGTTATATTAAACAATATTAAATGGGGTGGGCGGGCCACCTCCGTGGACCCGACCCACACCCCAACCCACCATAACATATATGTTAATACAAAACATGGGTGGTGGGGTTCAAACCCACCCAGGAAAAATGGTCGGCCCACCACTCGGGCGCCCACACAACATCAATGGCCCAACCCAAACAACAAAAAAACTGCACACCATTAATATAGTGGTCACACCAAACATGCGCATGGTTACCAAAACAGTTCCATATCACAACAAACTGTGCCCATTTTTATAACAAAAATTTGTTGTGTATAATTTTGGCGAGGGCGGGATTTGATCCTCCAACCTTCGTGCTCCTAATTTATCCACCAACCGTTGGGCCACATGGCTTCCTTGGTAAACTTCGCCCACGTTTTTATATATAAACCCATTTTTTTATCACTATGTGGGAGGCGTATTTGAGAATGGAGGAACGAAACCGTGTTATGTAGAGTGGAATAGAGGCCAAGGCATGGCACAGAAACTGAGACAACATTTTTTAATTAATTTTTGCAGGTGGAACCATGATCTTGGAAAAACATAGGTGGAACCATGATTAAGCCAAATTTTCAGGAGGGCGAAATTTTTCTAGTGTCCAAATCAGACAAATTTTATATCGATCTTACACCTCGTAGCGACACAAACCTGATGGCAGAGTCAAAATTTTGATCTGAGCAACAGATATTCAAATGACTCGGAGGAGGGAATCTTTGAGGAATCTAGGGGAATCTAAAAGATTCCTTAAGCCCCAGATTCTCACTTTGTCAGAATTTAGAAATTTTACAGTCAATTTCACCCTATTTGATGCCACAAATTTGATGGTGCAATCATATTTTCCACTTGATCATTCTATTTTTCGGCCACTTTTCAAAGTGGAGTGCAGGTGTCAGCGTTCATGTGCGAGAAGTCATTTCCATGCGATTCGACCCCATGAGATTGATGATATGATCAGCTTCAGTAGTTTGACATCCTTTTCTTCAGATGGCCCTAGGATGTGAGGTGTATGCAGTGCATTCATGTAATTCTTTTTCTATGAGATGCATTGTGTTGCAAAAATCCCTATTTGATGTTTGATGTGGGATCTTGTTTTCTTACTTGTTTCATGATTCTTGCTTGATGTGACATAGAATCATATGTGGGATGTACTTGTTGTCATGATTCTTGATGTTTTATTTGAGATCCCTTTGTCTTCATGTTGACGGGATACTCATGTGTCATCATATATCTTTGCATTGAGATCCCTTGTATGCCATGTTGGCAAGATGCTCATTATCATCATGCATGAGTTTGTGTCATACTGATAGGAGTCTTTTTGTGCATGAGAGTTCCTGTAGTTGAACATCTCGTGGAGCCACTCCTACCTAAGGGCATTTTCCTTATATGATAGCGACGTCGCCACCTATGTACATCATCATTATTGACAACACTTAATGCAACAACCTACACCGTCTTGACACCTGGGCCCAAAGACGTAGACCCTCCTCGACGAACTCCATTATCAACGTTTTGTGTTTTATGTTGTTGATTATTGTCATGTTCCTTCATCTTTACAGCATGAATTTATGTCCCTTTAAGATATTTTAAATGCAATTCTAATCACATCACGAAAGAAAAAGATCTCGGTTAAATCCAGGAGTTGAGTCAACTCGGATCAACTCTAGGCCTCTACGCACACAGCTACAGAGCCTTTCTTCCTACTCTTCTCTGCTAACTCTCTATACTTCTCCCATAGACAAAACTTCATTAATTTTCTTATACATCCTAATACACACCTATTTATACAATCCCATGGTCCATGGACCATGGGTAGATCCTCAAAAATCTTACTCAAATTACATAAAGAAGGGTAAAACCCTTTATGATTCTTTAACTAACTATGCACTCCGTGACCACATTTTGTGGAGACTTTACATCTTTAACAACAAAACTTGGGCTTTTGCCCCAAAATTGACCCTAGGGGACCCCATCCCAACAACATGCTTTATCGAATCTTCCTGATGGTGGATTTGATGATATTAGAGAGAGAAATCCAATAAACGGGTATACTCTCAAGGAATGATTTAACCAACATCATTTTTCCACCTAGGGAGAGCCACCTATAGCACTAGTTGCTGATGCACTTTTCAATCTTTTTAATCAGCAAAGACCAATACTCCACCATGTAACCATTGGCTTGATATGGTAACGAAGGTAGAAAAAACCATGATCAATGGGAATCGTCGAATAAGGGAGGAGGGAGACAATAGAAGGAGTCGAGTCCAAAATATTACTGAAAAGAAAATAGGATTTTTGTTAACTAATTATCATACTAGTAACAAATCAGAAGATAAAAAAAATATGATGGTAAGAGATCCATCGAGATACAATGCCCACTCCAAAGATAAGCAGATCATCCATGAATAGGAGATGACTAAGTAACACAAACTTTAAGAATTTAACCCCTTTGATCAGTCCCTCTTTCTTGGTTGAGCTTATCATATGGCTTAAACCCTAAATAATGAGAAGGAATAACAGAGGGTATAGGGGGAATCCCTATCTCAAGCTCTTGGAGAAAGTAAAGGATTGTGATGGATTACCATTGATGAGTATAGAAAAGCTTTCTAGTGAAAGGAATCCCATAATCTAATTAGTGACCTTAATATCCAGCTCGATATGAAGCAGAAGAATTCTAATGAAACTCTAATTAATCCTATCATACACTTTAAAAAAGTCCATTTTAAGAATCAGAGCACATTGATTTTCAATCTTAATAGAGTGAAGGGCCTCTTAAGCTAACTTAATGGCATCATTAATCAATCTACCTGGAAAGAAACCAAACTATTCGGGAGATAAAGTAGATGAGAGAATTTCTTTTAATGTGTTAGATATCACCTTTGCTATGACTTTATAAATGATATTACAAAGAGAAATCGACCTGTAGTCATTGAAAGTGTGTGGATTACCACAATTTGGAATAAGTGCAATAAAGGTGGCATTAATAGCCCATAAACCTTGCCAAAAAGTCTAGCCTCCTCCACAACCTGCAAGATATCGTTCCTAAGAAAATAGAAAAATGCTAGGAAAAAATCAATAGTCCAACCATTAGGACTAGGGATTTTGTCCTTGGCAAATGATTTGAGATTATGCTTAATCTAATCAAGTGAGGTAGGACCACCAAAGCTAGAAGAGTCAACATTATAGAAAGTTGGGGGAAATACTATAAAACCAATAGTTATGCCTGAATCTAGTTATCACCAAAATCTTTGAAGATTCCTAAGAAGTGAGCCTCGGCACATTTTCTAGTCCCTGGTAGGAACAATGGGTGTTGTAATCAATGCCTTGAATATCCCAAATGTGATTTTTGTTTCTTTGATGATAGGAAAACTAATGAAAAAAATTTGGTATTTCCATCACTAGTATGAACCCAAATAGCCTTTCTCTTTAATTTCCACTGCTCTTCTTCCACTTTGAGAAGAAAGGATTTTCTCTCCACTAAAGAACATAACTGAATCTTAATTTCATCTAGAAAAACTTCAGCAATAAATGATGAATGATAAGAATTTATGAGGGATTCAATCTCAACCAACTCTCTCTATTTCCTGAGTGTAAGAATACAAGCCCATCATTTGAATTGTGATTTGAGAACCTTAATTTTATAGGCCCATAATTCCATTACAATAAGGAATGGATCAAATGTGCACTACTTCCAACAACCATGGACCAACTTAGAGAAAGATTCCTCCTAGATCTAGGAGTGCTTAAATTTAAAAGGACACTTAGGAGGAGAAACTTTGACAACCAATTGAAGAAAAACGGGCAAGTGATCAGAAATAACCTTCGAGATGATATCTACTCATAGAGGTTGCTAATGAACCCACCATTAAGAAATGGTAAAAAAATTTAGTAATTCCTGGAACCCTCGACCTCCCGTTCCTCTAGGTAGTAACCAAGGGGATAGGGCAAATATCTAAAAAGTTGGAATCAAGGATAATATGAGAGATGATAGGAGAAAAAGGGTGAGATCTAGTATTTGAACCCCAAATATCACTAGCTATTGTCATGAAATTTAAGTCCCCAACAAGGATGAGAGAACGTTCCTGCATTAGGTTGTTGTGAAGGAGACGATTCCAAAAGGTCTCTCGATCCTTGTAGGGCTCATCACAATTTACCAAAATGATTGGTCAATCCAAACCACAAATATATCCTTCCATAATAATGCCATCCATTGAAGAATAAGGCATAAGAGCAACAAAATTATGGTTCCAGAGGACCGCGAGACCACCAGAGTTCCCTATCGCATCAATGGTGCAAATACATCATTAATAACAAAATTTAAGAAAATCCTCCCTGGCTTTTGTGCCATATACCATATTTTCTTTGATAAATATTACATAGGGATGGTGTACATCAACCAATCTCTAAAGGGCACCTTTTTTTGTAGGGCCTCTAACTCCTTTAATGTTAAAATACATAATGATCATGGACCCCTTGAGATGGAGGTCATATCTACCCTACGGGAACTACATGATTCATATACATTTGAAATTTCCTTAAAGAGATCACCTTGGTAGGATCCATCATGAGCAAGCTCTTTTTTTTAATATCATTTTTCTAACAATGAAATTTTTAAAGGAGGCATAAGGGTCATTCGAGAGAGGAATACATGGTTTAGGAGAGGGGTAGGAAGGGATATGAACAAGGTTTCTGGATGATTGATAGGATGGATCCAAGGTAAGAGAGTCCTTCATCAAAGAGAAGCCCATCAAGGGGTCAAACTATGGTGAAGGGTACGACATAGTCAAAGGCCGACCTTTCATATTGGGACATATGTTAGAGGAAAGGTCTGACTTATTGAGGAGCCTTGATGTAAGAAGTGAAGATGAGGAACACCGAAAGAGTAGAGAACATGGACAATGCGGGATGGTAGATGCGAAGATAGGGGAGTGTGGGCCAGGAAGGTGCATGGGTTAATGGGGGGGATTTTTCAAGGCAGGAATTATAAGAATTAAGGTTCTCATAGTTATCAAGGTTTAAGTTAGGTGGGTTAATGGCTAAATTATTCAACATAAAAATTTCATCTGTAGAAACCGACTATAGGAGCTTGCGTAAAAGAGCTTCTAAAAATGGTAGAAAGATCTTAGAAGTGTAGAGTTTGCGAGAGTCTACAGGAGGTACCAAAACCCCATACCCTCTGTTTTAGCTCATTTTTCACTATGTTCAAAATTCAATATATGTATATGTATATGTATATGTATATATATATGTATATGTATATGTGTGTGTGTGTGAAAATAAAAAATGGAAGAATATTTAAAACATGTTTATGCTTATTTCTCAAAGAAATAATTTTGGACCGAGAGTGATCCAGGATTAAGTTTCACTCAATATGGAGTGGCAGGACCTAGCGTGGAAAAAAATCTGGGAATGAGATGTTGCTAGTGGCATCTGGACTCCCCCACAAGAGAAACCCGACAACACAAAATGTGCGATGGTTATGGCTTGGGTTCCCTTGTAGAAGATTCAGTGGATAAACCACCTTTGTCTGATCAACGATTGTGATCATTTGCGGTATGACTAGTTGATGGGACCACTTACCACCACGGGTGCCCCCGTGAGCATTAAGTGTATTTTTTCGGAGCCTACAACAAATGACCTTGTTCAACAATAGGCAAGCGGGATTGTTACACTGCACCATCTACCATATCACTCCTCCATGTCACCCGATGCCTCATCTCATATTCCCACGTCATTATCGCCACATCATCACCTCCACGTCACAAATACGACATCATTTTGTACATCTGTCACTCCCTCGTTTAATTCCGTTTTTCCCCCATTTTTCTTGTTTACCCATAAAACTTTATTCTTACACTTATAATCATTTATTTTTTGTTTTTTCTAGAGCATACCAAAGTACACCTACATCTGCTAGCTCGCCAATTTGAAGTCCAACATCAGCTTAGAGTTTCCAATTATTTATCCACTATGTACATTTGTTCAATTGTTCAAAAATGTCGAAGAAAACCTCTGTGGTGGGTTTTGCAACCCAAATTCCTCTTAGGGACATGAAAAATGGAATTTTTGACCCTGTCTACACATTAAACCTTATGGACCTACATCAAAACATCCTATTTGGTTAGTTAGAGTCCCCAATATATTCTAGAGTTGTAAAATCAGGATTATTCTTAGTAATTGTCCCCCAAAGATATTTCTTTCCAGAATTCATTACTTGGTTGACTTATTCTCTTTATCCTCAGAAATGTTTCGTGATGAATTCATTGGGGGAAAATATCTTCCAAGTTTTTGCCTTGATGATTTAGCAGGCCCTTGATTTTCCACACTCTAAATAGTATACTTTATTTTCAGAGAAACCCTTGTAGCCAGTTTCCAAAATTTGTCCGGAGTGGATTATGCCAAGTTATCCTTCCATCTTATGCCACCTAGACAAATTTTGTCTCTAGAGCTAGCTTTTTTCCCTATAGATAGTTATGATGAAGATGTTAAACCAATTTTACAAGTAATTGCCAGGGTTTTGGGGAAAGAAAATACCTCTATTATTGATTATGCATTCATAAGAATGTTTAATTTCATCATGCAACCTGAATTGATTCTTGATATACCAAATTTTTGAGAGGGCTTACTGAATTCTCAATTGTCAAACCTAAATCTTACTGGTTGTTTCATATTCCCATCTCTATTGGTCTACTTGTTCCTTTATTTCCATGTAGAGAAATTTATGCATTTAGACTTGAACATAAGGAATTGTCATAAAAGAAAACAGTCAATGATAAATTAGACTGGAACTATACGAAGTCATCCTAAATATGAGGGTCTTTCATATTTCATTGCCACTTTTATGTCAATTGTCTATTCCATTATAAACAATTTTGTTACACTGTGCCTCTTGCCAAGAGCTCAGCCGTTTTTACAACTCAGTAAGGATGTCAAAGTGGGGGACTGATTATGTTGAAATTAGATTATATGGAGTAGGATTTTCCGCTTATAAACTCCCATATTTTGTACCAATGAGATTATTTGCACTCGAGACTATTAGGTAAATTTTGAATGTAGATCAAGTTCATTTTGTGCCAGCAAAGAAGGGATACTTGTTCAAGTTGCCCAAAATTGTTGCGCCTTTCATTGTTAATAAAAGATAGGCTATGGAGGAAGTTAAGAAAATTCTTCAATACATGCAATTTCAACAAGGAGATAAATGGTCCTATGACCCTCATCATCTTGTTTCAAAAAGAAGGGTGGAGAATTCCTGTGTTCCATACATACATGAATCAATACTTGGAATCGAAGAAGTTGGCTAATGGTGGTCAATATCAAGCACATAAGGGGATGGAAGTTGAAACTCCCCACCTTGCAGAGAAAGGATTTAATAGAGGAATTGAAGAGGTCATTGATATGGATGATGAGACTAGCCACAATTCCAACAAATCAAAATTACATGGAAAGGAAAATGAATCTAAGCCTTTGGTTGAAAATTCCTCTTCTACAATTGGTTTTCAATTACATTTAGGAGAACTGAGATGCAAACCTTCCTCTCTTATTCCTAAAGTAGTTGGACACACCTCTATTACTGCTTTGAAGGATTCATAGGAACATATCGAAGAGAAGAATAAGAATATTAGGGAGAATGTTTCTTCTCAGCTCGAAGTCCAATCAGTGTCAGAGTACCATACCAAGTTACTATCAACCATGGATTTTGAAAGAAATAAACTCAAACTTTATTTTTTTCATCCTCACTTTGATAGTTTCTTCTGTAGTAGGATTCAAAATTGTAAACTTAACTATGGATGCAAGAGATATTCCATTTCCTGACAAAATCAATCTTCATAGGAAAATTGTGGAACTTATTTATAGTGATCTGAACAAGGCATCATTAGTAGCAATTAAAGTAGAGATTTGTTGGGAAAGGTAATAAATCCACTGAAGTTAGAAAATCCAATTCTAGAGATTTGCATACCCAAAATGAGGAACTAAAGAAATTAATTGTTAATCTTGGCGTAAACCCTAAAGATAAATTTGTTGTTCAAAATCTTTTGCAGGGGGCAGAATCATAGATTCAAGCATTGAGGAAGAAATTAAAGCTACATGCAATTGAACATGTTATGGCCCCAGAGGTGGATCAAGTTGAGAAAGAAAAGGATCTCATAACCTAGGAGCTACTTAAAATAAATAAAGAGGAGCCCACTTTAAAAGAATTGAATGCAAGCTTGCAGCAGTAAATTAATACTCATGTGCACACAATTATAGTGCAACCATATTCCAAAGATCTCGTTGATAAAATTACCAAAGTCATGACAGAACTAAATATTTTGGAAGAAAAAATGAAGAAAATCCAGAAGAGTTTGGATGATACAAAGGAGAATTTAAAGATTAAGGAGAGAAAACTGAATGTGGAAAAGGAAAGTGCATCACAACATCAGAAAAACTAGCAGTATGCATGTGATGAAATCAAAAAGGTGAAGGAGAACTTGAAAGGAAATATGTATCTTATACAAGCCAAAGAGGTTATTTGGAATGATATTATACAACAAGTGAAGTTAATTTTGGATTACATGTTGATTACGGCAGAGGAGAAAATCATTGTAATGGATTTAGAGATGATTATTGTTTCTGGTAAAGAGAAATCTCAGAGAAGTGCTCAAATAGCAAAAAGAATGATTGATCTCCTCAATTCTAAATGAACTCAAGAATTAAGAGCTATGGAGGTTGAAGACAGAACAATTATTGTTCTAGAAATAATCAAAATGGTACAAAATAACATTTATATAAAAAAACACGAATGCAAAATTGGAGGAAATCAAGGAGTCCATTTTAAAGTTTAATAAATATTTTGACAAAAGGATGAGAGCTAGATTGCCCTCATTTTTGGATCAGCAAGGTAATATGCTCCCATGGGAGACATATGAGGCACTGTTAGTTGAGGAAAAGAGCAATATTGATTCCTCTCATGCGGAAATGGCAATACCAAAAGGCTCCACAATTACGAATTATTTGCAGAGAGATTTCCAATTGTTATGGTTGGTCAAAAAACCCTCTTTACAAAGAAACCAACCTACAGTTGAATTACCAATTTCAGGATGGCTCGTGTCAGGTTTATCAAATGCCTAAGTTCAGAATTGTCAATCTCGAAGAAGTGCAGAGCATTGGTGTCACCAACTAAAGCAACTGAACCTGGATCTTCAAGCGAGCCTGCATAGGAATCACAAATCATTGAATTAAAATCAATCACATGTTTTATTTAATGAAATATTTCAAAAGGACATTGTATTTTATAATTTTTAAATTAAAGTATGTTAAGTTTTAAAGTTCAATTCCTCACAAGGACCGAATAGGGCTTAGAGTAGTTTTCAAAAGTAGTTTAAGAAATTCATGGCAGTTAATAGTTTTGATAATTGTCATATTTTTAATGTCACTACAAAAAGACTTTGAAGAACCATTTTCAGCGTTTCGAATTTTGACTTCAGAGAGAAAAAAAATCTTGTGTAATGTGTTTATCTTTTCTTGGAGATTAAATAAAGCTTCTTGGATGATTCAAAACTTCCTTTTGGATATGATATGTGTTCTTGCTATTGCAAGTCATTAATTTTTTATTCTTCTTTTGGAAAAGTGTAATGAAGTCGTTGGTTATTTAATATAACACATATTTACTTAATTCACAGTACCTATAAATTTTAATCAAATAACCTTAAACTGCGCTCCATTTTTCCATGCATTTGTTTTCTGACTCTTTCATGCATTCTTATAAGGTTTATAATAAAATATTATGTAGTTGCAACCTTTTGTTTTGAACCTTCCATTATTTCCTTCTATCACTCTACTACAACTTTTAAGTCATTTTCCTAGTCAGTGAGGCTATCTTAGAAGATATCTTTATTCTAAGAAATTTTCTTTACATTTCTTGAACAACTTATCTTTGAATAATCATAATGGGACAACAAACATTCTTTACTATCTTTTTGTATAGATTTCCTAGGAACTGACCTCCTCTCAACCAGAGGTTGTCTCTAGGGTAACAACACCCTCCATAAGAAATGATGTCGACCTCCATTAGATTGACATAATGCTTGGATGCCAAGATATTTGAAGTCGTTCCCCTAATAGAAATGAGAGTAGTATTCAAGGGCTCCATATCTATAAACTCTCTAGATATAAAACCATTCTCTTGAGGAGAGTTCTCCAAGGGGGTCGTGGGGCCAGAGGGAATCTAATGTGAATTAACCCACCCCTTATCATCAAGAAACCCTAACAAGAGGTATTCGTTTGTCACAAAGGAAAATTTATTAGACATAAATTGAACCATATTTCCCAACATAGGGTAAGAAGACCCAATTTTCCCCACTGAAATGCAATTCACCTTCAAGTAACCCATCTGATGACATTTCATGCATTTGAAAGGGATCTTCCAAAATTCTAGTCTATGACAGAAGGTCACATCCCCAAACACAATATCCAGTTCAACTGACAAACCCTTAGATATATCCATCTCAACCGACACCCATAGGATCCATTTGTCAAATGCCACTAGAGACATATTGTAAAATAAGGCAACATTTCCATTGCAATTTGCTACCTTCATTACAATCTGCCTAGTCCAAAGTTCTAGTGAAAATCCCACCAACTAAACCTGAACATACTGATATTTGGTCTTTTCAGAAATAGGGTTGAATCTGGTGTGCCACTATTACAACCATATATATCCCCTTCCAATAACCCAAACCCTCTGAAGAACTATTTTAAGGTCACCCTCATCTAGGAAGTGGAAATGTAGCTAATGATTCATGAGAAGAATAATTATAGGAAAATAGATGAGAAGAGGTTTCCAATGTAGGGATACCCAAGAATGCATATGAGATATACTGAGATATATGTGGATAAATCTCCCCATAAGTGCTCTAGAAGACAAACTCAAGACCCTACTCATCATGACATCACAACCGAGGGTTAGTAAGGCTTTCTCCACTTGTGGGCGAAGAGATTTGGGAGGACATCTAGGATTAGACAAATAACCCCAATGACGAGTGATGAACCTCTAAAATAGGTACATTTAAGGCCCATATGACCATACTTTAGCATGTTTAAACCTTTCCTTTTGTATTTGATAATGTCTTTTTCAATCTATAATGTGTTGAAGGTTAAGATATATTCGCTATATTGTGTGGCATAATAAATCAAATGTGTAGGATATTAGGGATTTATTGTGAATATCACGTGGGAGCCTAGCATGTGAGGGTTGTCGAGGCTTGTTCCTTACTATAGGCTAATCACAACTTGACTAGCACATGAGAAGTTACTACTTCCCTATGGCTGTGAGAACACTAGGGGACCCTATCAATATTTTTAGGAGTTTTAGACGGAATCAATCGTCCCTTTAGGGAGACTTCCCCTCAACCACTTTTTGTATAAATAAGAGAGCTTAGCATCTCAGTAGGGATTCGATTCTAGGAGAAAGTTAGTGATAATAAGAGAAAGAGACTTATTTCTATCATTTTAGTTGTTATGTTTTATGCATGAGCAATTTTGGACATTAATGAAAAGCATTTATTTTTTATTAGTATGATTTTATTTCAGGGGACCTTAGTCTCCTTGGGTTAGGTCCCAACCCAAGTGCTCAAGCCCCTTAATTTGTACATTTCCTTTGCATGCATCTAGTATAGTTGTGATTTTTTTGCAAGCCTTATTCATGAGAAAAGCATTGTCCTTGCAAGGTTTATAAGTGAGCCCCTTATTGAAGATTGGTTGTGTACCTTGTTAGGATAAGCACAAAAATGATTTTACTTATGCAATAGTATTTTCCATTATAAATTAAACTCATCCTTTCCACTGTTATTTTACTTTCGAAAATTAGTAGTTTGACGGGTTCTTAAACAATCTTATTTTTGTTAGTTGGACATGTATTTTCTTATAGATGAAATATATTGATTTAGAATAATGCATTGGAATCATTGACCTCACCACCTTTTCTCCCATTACTCTTCATATCTACAAACTATCCACATGTTGAAAACTACCTAACCAAACTACATGAAGCGTCGAATTTTGTTTCTTCCCTAGATAAGTTGGTTCATTGAGTGAAACTGAGCTTGGTAAGGTCCCATTTACCCTTTCCAAACCTTCAACCACCTTTTTCACCCTTTAATTGACTCATATAATTCATAAAAATTCTCTTAGATGTTTCTTGTAGCAAAACATGACATCCTATAGGAATATCTAGATTGATTTAAATCACCTCCATAATTACACCAGAAATTTGTCCTTTATTCTTAATCACTCATCAATGCCATTTAAAACTTGAAGATAGATTTTAGGGGATCATACACCCCTTAGGTACTTTTACTTCATAGTTGTAGTTTCCTTCTTGTAATTAGGTTGTGTTGTTTCTTATATGTACCATAAAGTATTATTGATTTACCTTCAACATCTTTGGAGTATTTTCTTGCAAGTAGAATATGGTTTACTTCCATCATTTCCTTCCCTACAATAGCATATATTTACTTTCTATGATCAGATTAGGTTTTCATTCTATCATTTACTTCTCTGCAATAATAGATTAGGGTTTCATACTGTCATTTATTTCCATGCAATTAGATTAGGGCATATTTCAGTTATTTCTTTTCGTACAAGTTAGAATAAGTCTATTTGTCATTTACTGAATTTGTCAAGTATTTCTTGTAGCATAGTGGTCTTTGTGCATCTTAACTTCTCTCTATTGCATGAGATCAACCTCAGTAGAACATTTCTTGTTTTACATATAGTACTGATACCTCTTAAGCTTGTACAAATCTTAGGTTCATAATTAAATTTGATCACCTTAGGAGTTGCAACATGTTGTAATATTGAGGCCCATCAACAAGATGGGGGAATAGATAAGGACTCCATACCTTCTCCCATATCAACACCAGATGTCATAATATGACAAATATGAGCCCCACCTAGGGGTGATTTTGAGATGTCCATCCCCATACACAATGAAAAAACGACAAATAAAGAGACGCAAACATAACTCTAGTTGTCAGGGAAAAAGAAAAGGGAAGAATAGTAGGATGTGCCCAGAAAATCCGAAGATAAGAGGGATCTCGTAAACCCTAAGGAGAAGCCAACATCCTATAAAGTCAAAACAAGGAGAACATCAAAGAGAACCTCTTAACAAAAAACTCAATCCTAAAAGAGTAGTGCCCAGATTCAACACAAGTGAATGATGATGTAACCTAAAACCTCTTGACTCAATATGAAGGAACCATCGTAGAGCAATTATGTTTTCTACATTAGGATTGGGGTATGCAATTTCGATTGCAAATACATATAGGTTATTTTGAGTTTTGGCTCTATTTTGTTGAGATGCAAGCCATCATCTGTTGGAAGAGATCAATAGAGGATAGAAGGAAGACTTCACACCCCTCATAGTATTTACATATATGATACCCACCAAATTACCAATATCAATCTACTATAGCGACCTAGGGTATCTTATACGTTTTATTTTTATTTTATATCTCTATGCCCACCACCTAACTATAACATCTTGTGATTATCACTCAATTCCTTCCTCCTTCCACTTGGAACCCCTGTTGGGTTGTGTTATATTATTTCCACGACTAGCCCCAGTAGTTGAACTGGGGATCAGAGGTGGGGGCGATAGCCCCCCTCTATGGGGTTTGGGGCAGCTCCTCAGGGAAAAAAAAAATTGGACCCTATATTAGG
>APFE031552001.1:24605-51711 GCA_000404065.3 Pinus taeda | reverse complement strand
TATTGAGCCTAATGTTTAGTTCTAGGAGTATTTTGAAAGGTATATAGGAAAAATAGTTTAAAGTAGATACATGTGTATGATCTGGTCAAAAATCAAGCTTGTTTTGGATATCTTTGAATTCAACTTATGAACAATTAGTTGCAGATGTAAAAGTGTCTAGAATTGAATCCAATATGGAATTAATACTAAAAGCCTAAGTATTTTGTTTAAAAAAAAAATAATCAGTAAATAATAGAATGTATTACAACAAATTTTTGTGGTTAAAAGATATAAAAACACCATAAATTATAGACATTAGCCTTAGATTAAGGCCGAAAATATATATGTAAAATAATACTTCTTCTTTTCTAATTAATCAAAAACAAACTTGAACCCTAGTACAATAACATCCAAGACAAGTACCACTAAAAATGTATGATTTTGTTGTAAATAATTCCTAACTTGCCCTAGAACAATTAAATGAAATTCTTTTGTGGTTTTAAAGATTGGCACAATAGATAAGACTAGTGCCTTTCTCAATCTAGGGCTATCTGAGTTTAGTAATAATATTGTTTGGAAGAAAAATATAAATGCCAATCAAAAGAAATTAAGAGAGACAAAGTAGTGTCCCTTAATCGTATAACGTTTCATCCTTCTATCTTCTTGGACAAATAAAGGGAGAGAGTTAAATATAGGTCACCTCAAGAGAACTTGATGAAAACCTTGTGCAAGGATAATTTAAAGATATGAAACATCAACAAAACGTTGGTCAATATTAAATAACCCTAATTCATCAACAAGAAACAATATTAGAAGAATATAAATTACATAGCATAACACATATCACTAAAGATTACAAATATTCATTCATGAGAAGAAAATCATCCACAAAGAATCTCCCAACAAAAAAGAGCTCAACTAGTGTCCATACAACACAAGAGAGAACATGCAAGTATCAATTACAAATGATATCCAAGTGTGGCAATTACCAAGAGTCACATCACTCCCTATGTGTGATGGAAACTAAGCAATTTAACCTCTAATTAGGTTAAAAACCCACTAAAAGTAAAAATATCCAAGATACCAAGCAGATAAGTCACCAAGTTGAACCCCAAATATAGCCTTTATAATGAAAAAACATGAAAATAGCCTCAAATAACCCACAATTGTGAGTAATAATATCTTCAATGGTGATAACATAATAAAAAATGCATGTCTCTCCACGAAAGGTGCAATGAATGACTCAAGGGATGTGCATTGTCCCAAAAGTCAAGTCTCCTCATCCAAAAGTGGTGCCTCATCACCAAAAGAGCCCTCTCGAGTCTAATTTCATCCTCTAAAACACACGTCATCATCAAATGCAGTGCTAGGGTGATGTCCTCATGCTAGGGTATGCCATCATCCAAGTATAAGGTGCCAAAGCCCCTCCAAGGGGGGTCCCATATCATCATCATCCTCAAAATAAGTCAAATGCCCATGAAAGAGGTACAATACCAATATGGGTGCATCATATCCTCTCAATGACACATCATTCTCTCACTGCGACATCCTACCTCATAAGGTTAATGTCCAAGGCCCTGGAGCTAGAGGAGGGCCTCTAAGTCTATGTCAAGTCATCATCATAGGTAACACTCCTAAAAAAGTGCCCAACATCCTCTAGGAAAGTGGTGAAACATCAACTATGAAGTGTTGAAGAACATTATCATTATCCCTCAAGGGATCTTGTCTACACTTAGAACGCCATCTAACACATAATTGAGAATTCAAGTGAGGTTAACATCATGGGTATAAGAACCATAAGAGCATAAGAATGATCCATATTTAATATCAAGGCAATCAAAATAATTCACACCAAGTATCATCTTCAAATATCTTAGTAGCTTATGATTGTATACAATTTGCCAAATTTTGGTATGGGAGGGTTCATATGTCCCTATTATGTGATTCCAACCCTATGGGGAGGAATAGTTCCTGGGTAAACCCTTTCAAATGATAAGTGTAAGTGATAAGTGTTATAGTCTAGGGTTTACTTCATGAAGGGAATCATAGTCTTATACTAGGTTATGTAAAGTCATCATCCATGACCACTCCAATAGAGGGAGCACTTAGCTACTTGAGTTACCTTCCCTCATATTTATTTTTCCAAACCCCTTGATTAACATTTGTATTGCTCTGATAGAATTGTTTAGCAAGCCTCAATGGTTATCATGTTATAATCATGATATTCCTATTAATGATAAATATATTATTGCTTCAATGATGTTGGGATGTTCTTTTACAAGTTCCTTTTACTTTGATAAACATGAGATATGCATCTTACATGTGAGTGGCTATATAAGAGGGGGTAGAGCTCAACCTATAACTGGATTTTGATTTTCTTTACATATATTCCATTCTTTTTCATTTTAATGTTTGTCTTATGATTTTTTTCTTCTTCACAACTGCATCAACCTTAGGCATTTCTAGGCCCTTCTTCTCACAAGATGAGGTATACAGGGAACTAGTATGAGTGATTGACAAGAACCAATCAAAAGATAGGAAAAGGAATAAGGGAATTATGAAAAGTATCAAGTATGAATAACATGTACAAGCTCCCACAATGAAACCCTCATATTTGTGCCACTCCTAGATTGTGAATGAAAGTCCCTAAATAAGGTTACACTTGACTAGAAGCAACCAATAACCATTGAGATGAAATGAAGGAACAAGTATACATTCCAAGCATCATGATCTATTACACAATCTCAACCCATGATCCATACTAAATGCCAACAATATTAAATGAAAGCATTTGCATGCAAAAGTGGTTGAGCTCACAATAGGTGACCCAACCTTCATTGGATGAATAGACTAGTCAAGTGAACAAGCTGAGCAAATAGTGGGTATGAGGTATCTAAGGCTACTATTTGTGGATCATGATGGGGCTATTGGCTAGAAAATTACATAATAAGAGAAAAAGAATTCTCCTCATATTACCCATGTATATAGATGTTAACAGATTCATATGCGTCATTAATCCAATTGGAATATTCATTACAAAGCTTATTTAAAAATTAAATATAATCATAAATTTAATGTCATTCGTATATCTTTTTAGAAATTCAATTTATTACAAATAAACTATTTAAATAACTATTAATCAAAATCACAAAAGAAACTTTAAAATATTTATATTTATTTTATTCACCAAAAAATTATTAAAAAATATTCCTCTTTATTTATATATATATATGAGAACATTAAATTTATCCTTTCCTTATATTATATCTGATATTAAATTAATTTATTTAATAAATTATATCCTTTTGCCTACACCATGAAGGTCTTTTGCTATAGATCTATTTGGTCCCTACAATGTATAGCTATCTTAAGATGAATGAGCTTTATATTTTCCCTATAAAGTAAACCTTTTTAGTTTACGTATGTTATGAGTGATAGAGATATTTAGTTAGCAATCACTGTACATCGAATTGATATTGTTCTGGTGAACCTTGTTAACAACCTATGTTCCTTGGTTTTCTGTGTCATGTTCTACCAATTAGTGAAGAACATGGAGGACCCCAAGAACTTAGGTGAGCTATAACCAATTTGACATGACTTCACATGGACGATGGGTTGGATGATGACGTGTACTTTCATGTGATAAGACATGGTTTGATGGGAAATGGACTTTAGAGAAAACATATGGAGGTGACTTATGAACCACATATTTGATTAAATTGTGTCATTGGCTCTTCGTAACTTGCAAAGCAATACTAGTATTGGGGTGACAAATGATTTGGGCGTTTTCGTAACTACCCTCCCACTTACCTAATCATGAAAAGAGTTTGGAGTGGATGATCTCGAGCTAATAATTAGTTACTCCATTTGCTCCCTCGATAGCGTTAGCGTCTTAGAAACGTAAATAGTTTTTGGAACTTACTTTATGAATAATATCTTATAGCTTACGCTTCCTCGCATCTATTATTTGCGTCCACGGTTATAATTGTGCGAGGGTTTAATTTGCAGGTGACTTAAGATGATGAAGTAGTAAAGGTATTGTTAATGACGGTGAGAGGTTTAATGTAAATGCCTCCAAAGCCATTTTCAAACCACAATTTTTATTTTTTATTTTCTTTACCATAAACAATCAAAGATGACTTCTTTCCTTTTAAATAATAAACTATCCCATAGCCTAGGATGGGCCCTCTCATATATGGCTAGGAATAATTAAGTAAGCTATGTTTTTTCACACATCAATGCGAACATGAGCCAAAGCCTTGTAGTCAAAGTAAGTCTTACTAATTTAAACTTAAGAGGCTTGAGATTAATAGGACCACACCTTTGTGTATATTTTGTTACAATTAAGTCCTCGAACTTGGAAGCCCTAAGTCTAATTTGGGATCCTCTATTTTAAGGTTTAAGATTTTTCTTCTAATGAAATTTTTATTTTCTACAAAACGTGAGAAGTCTACAAAGTTATGTATTAAGATAAAGAAGAAAAAATTAACTAAATGACCTAAAATCCCAATAATCAAAGATCACTCGCTGAGAATATGTCACAGGTCTATTGACAAGTCCCTAACATTTAACCATTTTGGAATAAGGCTTGGCGAAAATATATTTTAATCAACAAGTGTTAATGCCCATAGTTATGAAACAAACTTTAGTTCTTTGGGAATTACGATTCCCTCTTAAGGCTATGCATCTCTTCCTCTCTAAAATCTTAAAGTCAAGGTGAGTCTCATATCCATTAGGTAAGAGTTCAATAAAATAGAAGATGACCACACTTAAGTGGAGAGCCTAATGAACTTGATAAAACAGTTGACAATTGTGTATTCCAACCTACACTTAGAAATCATAACCAATGAAGACATCTTGTATGTGTCTCTAAGTAAGGCCAATATGTTTTTAAGCATTCCTACATCTAGATTTAAAAAAGACAAAGGAAACTAATTTCCAAGTTTTACAGGAGATGCCTCTTTTGATATGAAGCTTCCATCTCAAATAAGCAATAGGCAAACAATGAGAATTAACAAAGGAGGTGTTTTACACGTATAACTACTTAGATACTACAAGAACAAGTCCATAAACATTCTAATATTTTCTCCATTATGTTTAATAAGCATTAGTAAATATTTCTAGTAGGCATGAGAGGGAGTGACAAAGGCACATGCCTAGTATGACCGAATGATGACTACTAGATTTGGGATTAGAAATTGATGTTGTTTTGATGTACACAAAAAATAGGCTTTTCAAGAAAATGATCCTATTTTATTAAATTTGATGTCATTTTGTAAATGTCATTATATTAACATCTTGAATAAAGAACATTGGTGTATCAACATTTATACACGTCTATATTTTGACATTAGTATATATGCATTTTTACATGTATATATGCCAACAAGTGTGTGATATTTATCTCTTTCCTAAACATTGATTTAATGATAAGTATAAGGTCATTAAATAGATGATTTCTAAACAATTTTTCTTAGGATTAATTTTAGTTTATCCATGTTCATAATCATGAGAATTTCAATGTTAGGTGATAGAACAATGTAAGGATGCCGCTATAACCATGTTAGGGAATAAAAGTGACTTATAAACATAGATTACTTTGTTGTTAAGGGGATAATTTTACTAGGTAATATTTGACCCACAATTCCTCATTTCTTCCCTTAGGGAAACATTGGCAATAGAGGAGTGTTACTTATATTCTTGAATTTGACCCTAACAACAATGACGTTTCATGATTGTAGTAGCCTAATAATGATGACAATTCATCACCATTGTTTTGTTGCTACAATAATGAATCATCATCATTTCTATGGTTGAAGTTGAGAAAAAATGAAACATTATATTAGACCACTGGTATGGGTCATTTGCAAAGGGAAAAATATAGAGCTATGAGATAGGGATTGTATTACATACTGCATAGAAAAAGAAATATAATGACCTAGGATACTTGTTAGAACTCTTTGCACATTTTTCCTCTATTTTATTTCACGTTGAATGTCAAGCGCATTTAAATCACTTAAATTGTTTTGTTCATTCATTTTACTAATGTGTATCAATGAAATAAATTATTATATTAAAGGATAAGTCGTTAATGTCAATATCATTCTTACATATAGAGAAGACCAAAATTCATCATATTTTTGACAAAACAATGTATAATATATTGGATGGTGAAAACCTTGGGTAATATAGTATTATAAACGAGCCATCATGCACATAAACACTTTTTCCACATGATAATGTATGGTTATTTTTGCATTTTTGGTTGCATTATTTTCTCAACAAGCATAGTCAAAGGGGTGTAAACCATTTGGAGGCTAGTGATAATTGACGGTCATGAATAAAGTAGAGGAGAAAACATATGGGTTTGATCTTAGCATGAGCATTACTCTTGGTTGATTGAGGTAGTATATTGCTAGCATGGATGAGGGTGAGAATTCACTTGAGACCCCGTTTAATGGATAAATTAAGGTATTTCCAAATATTTGTAGGCGTTTCTACATTATTGGAGGCACTTATACTTAACTTTTTAAGGCATATCTTACCATTGTGGTTCCTTTGGGCGTCCTTACACGTTGGTTAATGCACTTCCCATATTTGGAGGCATGTTTCACTATTAGAGAGTTAATGTAGACTCTTGAAACATTTCACAAGTTTCCACTCACCTAGAGGATCACCATTCTTTCAAAGAGATTATTAGGTAACATGCAACTCTAAGGTCAAAGCACCTAATTTAGAGGAGCTTCCAACATTTGAGTTGGATTGTGGTGTCAAGTGTACCCTTCTTATTTAGAGATATTTGACCCATTTTGGGGGCAATTTTTGGCTAGGAGAGGAGGTGTTGTTGTGATATATTGATCTTATCATGCATTAACATGTGTAATTGTGTCACTTTCCTCAATTCATTTAGTTGGAAACCATGCTAAGGTGTTTTTAACTTTGGAATAATATGCCTCTAGGGAATAGATATGCATGAGATGATTGGATTGGTCCATGTGACAATTTGATCATGTTGGTCTCTTTAGAATTGAGGTCTTTAGGTATTAGTGTGTCAATTGATGAACATTACATATTTAAGATATGGCCCAACATTGATTGACATAAATTGAGTTGGTAATTAGTCCAAAACAAGAAAATATGATGAGAATGCTTAGTTAGGTTATCATAGAAATTGATATTCTCGGTAAATGTAACATTTTCATAATCCTGAATTTAGAATACTAATGCTTCTTATCCTAAATTTACTGTACTATAAGCAATAGAAATCAACCTAGGATTCAATTATGCTCTTGGATACTAATCAAAGACCATTATTGAATACTTAAAATCCTCCTGAAAACATTTAGAATGCACCCATTACCAACCGATACATAATGGCACTAAACATAAAATTCAAGGATGACACATTAATTATCAACACATGCTACTATATATCTTTAAACACTTGCATAAAGTGGGTCACCATGATAGTGTCCTCTTGTATCTATAGGTGGTGATAATTTGTATACAAATATAAATGGGTACCCAAAATGGAGTATTAAATGGATCCATTTGCGATACTTGATATTCCCATGGTGTTGATATGTTCTATATTACCTTATCTGACATCATGACATTCTAATTTATCAGTTGAGGCTTCAAGCTTAAGAAACTTGCTAAAATACAATATAAAAACAATATTAAATTGGTACTTCAAAATAACAATCAAATAATTAGATGTTTAAGGGATCCTTTTACTATGAAACCCTTGAATAATAGCTCCTCAATTCTTCCCTCTATAAAACAATATCAATGATGTGGAGTGCATGTAGTCTTTGATTTGACCTTGTCAATGATTATTATTCATGACTATAGTGGCCCAATAATATTGATGATTCATCTCTATTGCTGGGCTACTATAGTCATGAATTTCCATCATGTTAGGGTCAAAGGTGAGACTACATGCAACACTATTTTGGAACATTAGTATGGATTTTTTGTAAAGGGAAAAATGAAAAATTGTGATATGGAGATTGTATAACAAAATACACAGGGAAATAAATATAAATACCTTAGGTACTTGTGAGAACTCTTTATTCCATTTGCCCCTTTCTTTTATTTATTCCAATAATCAAATCTCAAGAAAGTTTGAATCACGTATATTTCCCATTTTAGTCATTTTACCATGTGTATTGGTGATGCATATATCATAAGAGAATAAATCATAATAGAAGAATTAGTCCATTCATCTCATCTCAATACATCCTAGTAGAAGTATAAATACAATAATGTATTAAAGAATAAGCCATTAATATAAATACCATTCTTATGTACTTGGAAGAATAAAATAATCTTATTTTTTTCATTTTGGTTTAAAGTATATTGGTTAGTGAAAACCTTAGGCACTCTAGTATTTTGAACTAACCATGATGTGCATAATCATTGTTACCACATGATAATGCATGTCTATTTTTACATTCTTGGAGGCATTATTTTCTATAGTCGAAGGATTGTTAAGGCATGGAGATCAATGATAATTGTAGGCCATGGGTGGAATAGAGGATTATACATTTGGGCTTGATCTTAGCATGGACGTCACTCTTGGTTGATCAAGGTAGTAGATCTCTAGTGTGGATAGCAATGAGAATTTTCTTGATACTCCATTCATATGAAAAATTAGGGCATTTCCACGTATTTGGTGGAAATTCTACACATTTGGAGGCAATTCTAGTCATTTTAAGCCACATATTTCCATTGATGTTACTCTAGGTGTCATTAGACATTGTTCAAGGAACTTCAAATATTTGGGAGCATTTTTCAATATTAGTAGGTTAAAGTGGATCTTTTGGCATATTTTTCAAGCAATTTGAACTCACTTAGAGGAGAACCCTCCTTTGGAAAAGATTATGAGGTGCCATGTGGTTTTAAATAAATGTTTATAAGTTTAAAACATCTACTTTAGAGGAGTTCCTAAAACTAGAGTTGGATTATGGAACCAATTGTACTCTTCTTATTCAATGATATTTAACCCATTTTGGGTGTTATTTTTAGCTAGGAAAGGAGATATGATTATGATCTATTGATCCTATCATCCCTTCATAGGTGTAGGTATGTCATTTTACCCTATTCATTTAGTTAGCAGCCATGCTAAGGTGTTTTTTAACTAGGGATTGATGTGCCTATAGGGAATAGATAGACATGGGATGATTGCATTGGTCCACGTGGAAATTTGTTCATGTTGGTTTCATTATAATTTAGGACTCTAAGTATTAGAATATCAATGTATGAATATTGCATATTCTGAATATGGCATAACATTGGCAATCCCAATTCATTGGCCTGGTAATTAGTCCAAAGCAAGAAAATTTCATGAGAATGATTAATTAGCTATCATAAAAGTTGAGATATTTTGTAAATATAGCATTTGCATAAACCTAATGTTATAACCCAATGCTTCTTATCCTAAATTTACTTATACTGTGAGCAATGGTAATTGACCCAAGATTCATTTTTTCTCTTGGATTGAATTGAAGACCATTTTTTGAATACTTAAAATCCCCCTAAAAACCTTTCAAATCCATCCATTCCTATGAAATACATAATGATACTCAACATAAAATTCAATGATGATGTAAAAAGTATTAACACATGCTACTATGGATCTTTAAACACTTGCATAACATGGGTGGTTGTGCTAGGGCACTCATCTATCTATATGTGTATATCATTCCCATATAAATGGGTACCCAAAAAGGCGGCCTCAGATGGTTCTAGTTGTGGTACAAGATTTCCCTATGTTATTGATAGTGTCCTATATTTTTTATCCTACAACGTGAAGTTATAATTTATTAGTTGAGGCTTCAAGCTTAAGGAGCTTGCTAAAATACAATGTAACAACAATATTAAATTGTTACTTTTAGAAGAGCATCAAAATCATGACCACAGGTTTATTCCTACAATTAAAAATAATAATAATGAATATAGTAGAAAAGGAAGATCATAAAATGAAGAAAGGGAAGATACGCATGGAAAGTGGAGTGTAGAACAAAGATTACAAGTATTGGAAGGATACATGGCTGAAGTGCAAATTCTCCCAAATTTGGGGATTACTAATTGATGTCTGTAACCAATCATCTAGGTATATACAAATGGATATTGAAATTAAAACAAAAAATTAAATGGTATCAACAAAATGAAAATTTAAAAGGAAATTTTAATATTGGTAAATAATTAGAACTATACACAACAAGCAAGTTATGAAATGGAAATGCCAAAAGAGTTGGTATATTATGAGAGAGAATCATTTGTAGCTTTGATTTTGATATTGATTTAGATGTTTTTTTTATTATTTTCATCCAACATTGTTCTATCTAGCACATGGATAAAATTTCCACGTCCAAATTTTCATTGCTACATCGAACTTCAGATATTTGATTACCTATTTATTACAATCAACGCAAATGAGTAGTGCATTCACACAACAAGCTATTTTTACATCAAAATGAAGAAAACAAAATATTGCATGGATATACCATTATTTTGAAATAATATCACATATTAGGTTAACACATTCAATGTAATAACCATAATTCAAGTAATTAAATACATTCACTAGAGATTAATTTAATATATTAACCGAAGCATGTATAACTTAGAAACTCTCAAATGATGCTTAGACACCCATAAATTAACTCTCAAAAGATTGAATAAAGTAATCTATAATGAAGGAATGGAAAAAAAAAATGCACACTACTGTGTATTACATGTGGCAACATGGCAATAATAAATCACATTATAGTAAATAAACCAACTATAACAATAACATATAAATAAATACTTACAATGGCTAGTTTTGATATTTATAGTGATACTTCAATTCAAAGCTATGTATATTCTATTCAAAATATAGTCTATCAATGATTCTCACTTATCATTCTCATTGCATAGATCATATTCTAATTTCCTTAACACTCCTTAAATATAAAATCATGCTTTTCATTTGTGGTATTTTGGTATGAACTATTTATAAACCCTACAACATTCCCCAACAACTATAGGCTTTCCATAGATCTAGATGATCCTTTGTTTTGATGCTTTCCTTTTCCAATGTTATAATTTCCTAAAATTATATATATTCATATATTTAATCAAGATCATGCAATCCCTTTATTTATTGAGTGGGTCATCTGAGTCCATTAGTTCAACTTCCTATTTATATGAAAAATTACATTATCCATGCAAAATAGTTTGAACCCATGTATTGAGGCTAAAGCAGTGTGATATTTGTGCCCATTAAATACATAATTAGTATTCAATTTGAGAAGTGTTGGGGTTCAATTCTTAACAAGATGTTTGAATTGCTTTAGCACCTCCATATCATCCTTGCACTCATTCTCATAATATAATTTCCCTCATTAACTATAAAAATAACCCATACACATTCAAAATTCTTCCCTAATAACATCACCTCTAATTGATCTACACTTGATGCTCTTTTTGCTAGTCTCCCATTAGAACTATCATTATTATTGAAAGAAAGATCTATTCAAATCTACCTACACCATTTTAACATAAGTAGAGACATAATATTTAAATGGATTCTTAAATGGTTAGAAAGAAGAAACAAAATCACAAGCTTAAAATAATGACACCTCGATAACTCCACCTTTTGTTTCACTATATAGCAGGTGACATTATTAGTATACATGGATATTTCCTTTGTGAAAATCTCATTAGCATGCTTCAATGATATTTTGATAAGTATTGAATTTAGAGATATCTTATCTTACTTTCAATTAATGGTCATGTATTATTAACAAAATTTCCAAGTCAAGATTAGTGAAAATTTTAAAAAGAGAATGAGAACACCATCTCTTATTTTGGTACAATGCATGTCAATTAATTTGGGTATGTTAGGATTCCAAGAAACTCTCCTATGTTGTAGCTCAGAGATGCCTGGTAACATATAAATTAAACTATTGTTGCAGGTTTAATGGAAGGAATGATGGTTTGGTTCAAGCCAGATAACCACTTCCACTTTGTTTCACTCCAGACATGCATGAACACCCTCAGAATACAAGGCTTTAGACCACCAATGCTCACAGTTTAGTTATAAGGTGAATATGGGGAATACTAACCACACCAGCAGATGCATAAGACCATGTGATGGACGACTGCAACTAGTAAAGAAACCTATAAATCTAATCTATTAATGCAAAGATAGGATGACAGCTCACCTACATTAGATAGAAAGAAACCTGATTAACCTATTTAGTGATGCAATCAATACTTTAACATAGAGATAAGATTACAGTTATCTAGTGTTAAACACCAAGAGCTCAAGGACACAACATATCAGGCACAAGCTTAGACCAAGAAGAAAGTGGACAGTAAGCAGTTAACAACAAAAGAAGCTTGTATTAGCTGAAAATGAAGATGAGACGTTGCAAGTGACAAAATGTCTACAGTCTCCAGAAGTTGAACCTTACATCAAATGCCAACCTTGATTACATATTACTTCTAGATATTTATAAGTTTACAATACTAGGGCACTTGGCCGTTCAAGTATGGAGGGGTCATAATTGACCACCAATTGCATTTAACCACCTAATGGAGTCTTTGAACATGTTTTCTTGCTTCAGTGGGTGAATCCAATCTATTCAGGTGTTGTGTTGTCCTTTTAGGCTGTTAGAGTGCTCGTACCGGTGGATTCCATGACTAATAAATTTAGTTACAGAGTCGTGCTATGTCCTTTTATCCTTTCGCCATGCTTGTGTTAAATATGGTTGTTGGGGGTTTGACTGTGACTGATACTGGCATAGCTGGTCATCTCCTTCTTTGGGCAACAGAATGGTCGAGGAAGTGGGATGCATGGGTAGGTGAACGATTTGGGTGAGCGAGAAGAATGACCGTCGAATCGGAGAAATGAATGGCGGAGATGGCTCGATGAAGGTTATCCGTCGAGGTGAGATTAGGGTGAGTTGGGGCCATTGGATCTTCAGCAGATAGATCGGACATTTAACGGGCGAGGCATATTGGTCGGGTAGTAATGGTTTTCATCGCACTGCTTTCGAGCGTAAAATGGTAAAAGCCCGGGGCTGAGCGATTCCATTCAACGATCGACACGTAGCAGCGGATGAGAGATAAAAACCACTCTCATTGCACAATATCACTCGATTAAGTTGTTGGCGCAATGAAAGCGAAGACCATCAGATCTTGGCAGAGATGATCTGACGACGGAGGGTGGTAGAGTGGGTCGCCTTTATCAGGTGCGACGAGAGTCGTTGGATCGATGGGGTGATCAACGGTGGGGAAGCGATGAGGGGTTTATGAGTGCGTGAGGGCATATGGATAAGGTTTTATGGTGGGTTTAGGGTTTTGCACTTGGGGCTAAGGCCAAAGGGGGTTACTCTGTTGGGTTGAGGAGACAAATAGGGGAATGGAGGTGGTGGAAAGTAAGCGGGGTAGGAAGAAAAAAGGAAGAATGTCCAAATGTGAGCCCTCTTTTGGACACAATCCAACAGACCATGCTTCTCTCTAACCTTAGAAAGTTAGAACTGCATAGCAGAGCTAACAATGGCTCCTTATGGGGATGAAAGCCTCCTTGTGAGGTTTCAAGAATCGTAGACCACTCCCTTTCATACAAAAACATGATCAGCAATATTTCCTAGTGTTCCATTGGGCATGGAGTCTAATTAAGCCTACACTAAAATTTGTAAAAAGAACATATTTACAATACTGAGGCCTAAAGGCCTTAATTGACATAAACCTTAAAAAACCACCCATTGACTAGGCCATAAAACTGTTTCTCCTTCCATGCTTTGCAACATGAAAGTGTTGTTCCCCTGGACTTGAGTAATGACGAATGATCCTGTCCATAGAGCATTGAATTTACCAGGATATCCTTGCCTTTCCTTTAGTGCATCCCATTGGAGAAAACAATCACCATACTAAGAATTGAGCCTTTTTACCTTTCTATGAAAGGTTTCTTTCTTTTGGTCAATGCGCATGTCAGCCAATTCATTAAAGACTTGCAAAAGCCTGTTGATTTGATCACCTACCTCAAAAAGTTTAGGGCATTTGACCTTATCAGGTAGAGATGGTTTATATTTCACCCCCTCTTTATATGCTCTCATCCTTGGATGTTTTTTGTGGAAGCTTTTGTACACCTGCTGAATAATAAGGGATGATGTGTACTCGACTGTGTCAGTTGTGGCTTGAACAATTAATATAAATGGTGAATCAATGGGGACACAAAGACTTCACCTGCTCCTATAGATTTCTTAGAACAAGCCCCATCAAAGGAGGTGCCCCAAATCTGTGAGCCTTCTTCCTCTGTGATCTAGAAAACTACGTTTTCAGGCTGTGTGGAGGCCAACTGGGCAGGCTTCGTAATGTCAAGGTTGAGCTTATCCATGTCAGCCTTGGTCATTGAATTATAGTTGGCTCCAGTGCCTACGGGGAAATTATGAGGGATTGTCTCTTAAACAGACAGAGAAACATAAGATGATGGGGAGCTGACTTCACAAATTTTTACCACTAGGCTGAGAATAATAGCAATTTGGTCAATTTGTAGATTTGCATAGTCATTGGAAGCTTGGCTAGCTTTAGGCTCAAGATCTTCAAGGATAGATTTCTTGAAGGACTCATTCTTTACTGGTTCAGTCAGAGGTATGGGTATTCTAGGCTTCTGACTTTCTAATTGACAACTTAAAGAAGAAGGGGGCCTGTCAAGGCCTCTTACCTCTATGGTTGGAGCTTTGAGATTGATGGGATCTGTTGTTGGTTGCTTCTACTTATTGATCTGCTGCTTTGTGGGAGTAGCAGCTCTTAGGGAAGGATTCTCTTTGACATTACTCGTTCTTGACCTCAAGATATATCTTTGTTGGTCTTCAATCTGTAGAACAGCTCCTCTGTCCCACTCTTGACTGGTCTGGTCCCTGAGAAATGACTCCCCGTAGGCAGCTTTGGTTAAAAAATTGGCACCGTCCTTGTCTTCCATGCCATGGATCTCATCATCTTCTTCAAACTTCTCTTCTTCCATGACTATATTATGAAAAAGGGTCTTCACCCTTTGGTCTTCATTAGCAACTTTGTTTCTTTGCAAAATCTACAACTTCTCATTCGCTTTTCTATATGGATTTGGATTTGGAAGAGCAAAGGTATTGGGAACCCTTTCTTTCCCAGAATGCTACTCAACCTTTAATTTGGAAACTTTAGAGGCTAGTGAATTTATCATCTTGGCCATTTTATCGATCTTAGGATCTGAAGATGATGAGGGCTCACCCTCTGTCTTCTTCTATCATCATTACCTTTGAGCTTTTCTACAACCATGATGTTTGATTCTACTTCCAGGGTTGCATCTTGCATATCAGCCAAAGAAGCACATCTTCTCTCCCTCAATAGTAAACAAAAATAAGAATCAAAGGCATTGGCATAGGTGAGCAGTAGAGGTAGGGGTGGGTTTCAATTCAGCTGGTATCTTGTTGTACATGCGGTTAAATCTCTTATTGGAATCAGACATCAGCTCACCATTTTCCCTTTGTAAGTTCCCAAACTCAGTGTGATAGTAGAGCAGATATTTCTTATCCCCCCAATGCTTTAGGAACACATCATCTAAGGCCTCAATGTCTGTTATATACCTAGGGGTTAATTCTCTAAACCATTTTCTAGCTTCTCCATCTAGGCTTTGGACAAATATCCTCATCCACACATCGTCTTCACCAATATCTAGATTATCAGCATAGCTATAAAAAGAGTCAAGTTGTTCTTCAGCTGTTACTCCCTCTGTACCAATGAACTTAGACATGTATTTATGATATTCTCCTGCAAGCATGGCATTTAAAGGAATAGGCAAGACCAGGGGTCCATACCTAGCAGTTATGATTTGTTCCATTTTGGTGGGTGCTTATGGACCTACCATGGCTGGGGTAGATGGAAGGGTACTAACAGTCTGAAAGGTAGGAAGTTGAGAAATGATTGTCAGGGATAAAGGAATATGATGGACTAGAAGGGAGGCTTCCTTTGGACTGAGACCCAAAGGGGAAATTATTTAACAAGGAGCTTTATGAATCTCCAAGAGTATTTCTTCACTGATAGTGCTAGGCTCTATATTTTCAACGTGTGAATGCTCAGTTACAAGCCTTTCTTGCATAGATACATAAGGTTATTTAGGCTTACCTGATCCTGATGCTCCTTTTCATGAGATCTTGCTTTGCTTGACAATCTTCTCAGGGTTAGGCACTGGGTCAGTTGACGATTTCTGAGGATTTCTCCGAGTATGTCTCACAAACTAAGCCAGAACTGTAATGTGGAGACGCCAAGAGGTTCGACCTCCAGTAGAGTCACCAGATAGACGATTACAACAAAAAATGTGTCCAGACTTTGTCTATCATCAAAGCTGGATCTGTGTCATTCTCTTAGGGAAGCTGAGCTTCAATCTCCTCTCCCCGACAATGGCGCCAATTATGTTAGGATTCCAAGAAACTCTCCTAGGTTGTAGCTCAAAGATGCCTGGTAACATATAAATTCAACTATTGTTGCAGGTTTAATGGAAGGAATCATGGTTTGGTTCAAGCCAAATAACCACTTCCACTTTGTTTCACTCCAGACATGCATGAACACCCTCAGACTACAAGGCTTTAGACCACCAATGCTCACAGTTTAGATATAAGGTGAATATGGGGAATACTAACCACACTAGCAGATGCACAAGACCATGTGATGGCTGGCTACAACTAGTAAAGAAACCTATAAATCTTATTTATTAATGCAAAGACAGGATGACAACTCTCCTACATTAGATAGAAAGAAACCTGATTAAACTATTCAATGATGCAATCAATACTTTAACACAAACATAAAATGACAATTATCTAGTGTTAAACACCAAGAGCTCAAGAACACAGCATATCAGGCACAAGCTTAGACCAAGAAGAAAGTGGACAGTGAGCAGTTAACAGTAAAAGAAGCTTGTACTAGTTGAAAATGAAAATGAGACGCTGCAAGTGACAAAATGTCTATAGTCTCCAGAAGTTGAACCTTACATCAAATGCCAACCTTGATTACATCTTACTTCTGTATATTTAGAAGTTTACAATACTAGGGCACTTGGCCATTCAGGTATGGAGGGGTCATAATTGACCACCAACTGCATTTAACCGCCTGATGGAGTCTCTGAACGTGTTTTCTTGCTTCAGTGGGTGAATCCAATCTGTTTAGGTGTTGTGTTGTCCTTTTACGCTATTGGAGTGCTCGTACCGGTGGAGTCCATGATTGATAAATTTAGTTACAGAGTCGTGCTATGTCCTTTTCTCCTTTGGCCATGCTTCTGTTAAATATGGTTGTTGGGGGTCTGACTATAACTAATACTGGCATAGCTAGTCATCTCCTTCTTTGGGCAACATAATGGTCGAGGACGTGGGATGCATGGGTAGGTGAAAAATTTGGGTGAGTGAGAAGAATAACCGTCAGATCGGGAAAATAAACGGCAGAGATGGCTCAACAGAGACTATCGGCCGAGGGGAGAGCGGGATGAGTTGGGGCCGTTGGATCTTCAACGGAAAGATCAGATGGTCATCAGGCTACAGAGCTGCACAGACGTTTAATAAGCGGGGCAAATTGGTCGGGCAGTAATGGTTTTCATCGCACCGCTTTCGAGCGTAAAGTGGTAAAAGCCCGAGGTCGAGCGATTCCATTCAACGATCGACACGTAGTAGTGGATGAGAGAGAAAAACCACTCTCATTGCGTGCTATCACTCGATTAAGTTGTTGGCGTGATGAAAGAGAAGACCGTCATATCTTGGCAGAGATGATTTGACAGCGGAGGGTGGTAGAGTGGGTCACCTTTATCGGGTGCGACGGGAGCTATTGGATCAGCGGGGTGATCAACGGTGGGGAAGCGATGAGGGGTTTATGAGCGCGGGAGGGCATATGGGTAAGGTTTTATGGTGAGTTTGGGTTTTGCGCTTGGGGCTAAGGCCAAAGGGGGTTACTCTGTCGGGTTGAGGAGACAAATAGGGGAACGGAGGTGGTGGAGAGTAAGAGGGGTAGGAAGAAAAAAGGAAGAATGTCCAAATGTGAGCCCTCTTTTGGACGCAACCCAACAGACCATGCTTCTCTCTAACCTTAGAAAGTCGGAACTGCATAGCAGAGCTAACCGGGTAAATATTGTACATGGATGTTGCTTTTACAATGATATTGTTAGAATATTTTAGTATATCTTTAGAAACCCTAAATCTATGGGAATACAATATATTCATCTACTTTTAGACTATGGTTTGTTATTAGTTAAATTAGGAAGACACGATTTCGTCCACGTGAAAAAAATCCCTGAAACAACTAATTAAAGTGGTTGTAATTAAGAATGAATGATAATCCTTCTTTTTATTTTGTTTGAGTGCATGCTACACTTCAATACTATACCTCGAATTTTCATTTGCATTGATTTGAAACCCACCTTTTATATTGGCGTACTTTTAGAGTTTGGTGTGTTATTAGACTTCAAATTGTAAGAAAATATTTTATCCATGGAATTCAGAAGATATGAGAAAATTAACTAAAATGCTTATAATAAAGAATGAATGAGAAACTCACCTTTTATTTTGTTGGAGTGCATGTTACACCATGCTCAATACCATACCATACGGGCTTTTTATTTGCAATGATTTCATAAAAAAAAAACTTCAATACCATACGGGCTTTTTATTTTGCAATGATTTCATAAAAAAAACTAAGATTACTATATTTTAGAACATGGATTCTTTATCTCACTTTCAATTAATAACATGTTATTACCTGACTAACAAAAGTCAATCAAAGCGGCCATAAAAGAGTATAGAACCATAAAACAACCCATAAGATAAAATATTGGTTCTAGAATTGCTCCAAACCCTTCTTAAGTTACGCTAAATTATTTTATAGATTTGTAACATTCTTTAGCACTTTCACAAGATTGAGTGTAGTGAGATTATGTGGACTATATAAGTGTTTTCTCGTTGATTGTTTTTCCTGTAGAGGTGCAAAATGGAATGTTAAAAACATGAGAGCCAAATAATTGATAGTTTAATAGAACATTGGAAAAGTTCAAGAATAAGACATTTCAACAATAAACCAAAGACCAAAGAAGAGGTTGTTGAACCAGTATAAGTATGAGTCACCTAATTCAAATAAAGTGATCAAAAGGCATGGTTGTTGGTTCTATGCTGAAGTCACAACAATGAGTAGTTTTCAAAGAACAATGTCTAAAGTTCTGTCATTTTGTTTATCATGAAAAGTCGTATGAAAAAGTTTTTTTTCTTAAATGAAAAATAAAAAAATAAAAAACAACTTAATGCAATGACAAAAAAACGAAGTTATTGCCACCAAAAAAACAAAGTGCTTACAAAGGAGTATGGAAAGATATTACTTAACATTAGGTTAAGTAATGCATGGGACTCCCAAAAAATAATCACATACATATGTAATAATGTTTTATATATTTTAAAATAGAAATGAATAAAATATATTATTACATAATTAAATCTTTTATTATCTAATATATTTACAAATTCTTTTTATAATTATTTTTTTCAATAGTAATAGTACATTTTACTAGTGACAATTAATAACTATAGAAACAATTACTACTATTTCACATGGTAGAACTAATATGTCATAAATGTCACAAGGGCTAACATGTCTCTAAAGACATGAATCCACACTACATGAGAAACAAATAATAAACCATACCACTTGGGTTAAGTTCAATGTGATATACATTAAAATATTTTCTAAAATATAAATAATTAATTTTGTAAAAAAATGATTTTACTTAATCTTTTAAATATTGATTATTACAAAACACAATTTTAATATAAACTTCATTTAGTATTTTATAAATTAACTAATTATATAAAATTATTATTAGAAATTCTTTTAGATTTGTTAAGGATCCTGTAGACCCTAAAGACATGAAAGGGGTCTACTCGGTTGCTTGTTCCTGTGGGATTCCCTATATTGGAGAAATTGGTCGGTCCATTAACCAGAGAATCCAAGAGCATGCAACAAACCTTAGGCACAATCATTCCCGCTCATCAACTCTAGCTGAACATGCGGAGAAATCCAAGCATCATGTTTGCATTAAGAATTCTAGGATCATTGCTAGCGTTGTTCACTTTTACCATAGGAAGCTAAGAGAGGCTATTGATATTGAGAAGTATGCAATCAATCTCAACAAGGATGATGGTTGGAAATTAAGTAAAAGTTAGATTCCGGCCCTCTCTTCTTGATTTCACCCATGTTCCCTTCTTTTTTTATGCATCATTAAATATTATTTATTAAAAACTATTTAAATTCTTAATATAATTTTAAATTTTAATTAATTTTTTTAATTTTATTTTAGTTTTCAATTTAATATAGAAAAATCAAGCTTGCTTAAGGGAATTTTCTCTTATTCAAATTACTTTATTATACATTATATACAATTTAATCCCTTGTAATATTATTGATTTTATTTAATTGATTCTTATAATATTATTGTAAATTGCTTTTTATCTTATTATTCATTTATATATATATATATAATGGTTAATTCTTAACCACTAGTTTATAGCTAAATGTTATTTTAATTAATTTAATAACTAATACTTAATGACTAACTTTGAACCCTGATGCATCTTTGCTATGTATTTTTTAGGATTGATTGATTTTCACCTTTGTCCTAAAGATAAACTATATTAGTTGGTGTTATTTATTATTTAGGATTGATTGATTTTTCACCTTTCTCCTATAAATGAACCACATTAGTTGGTTCGAAACGTTGACTAAATCTTAATGATGTGATTAATCCGAAAGTCACTCTCATTTGAAATATGGATCACAAAAGTCTAAGATCTAAAATGATTATTTTATTTTTTAATATTATAAAACAATAATAATTAATTAATATATAAAATAATTATTTTATTTTTTAATATTGTAAAAAATATTTTCCTAAAATAATGGGAAAACCTATCATTACTCAGTTGTCAAACCAAGAGTGGGAGAACCATTACTGGCTGCTATGCCCTAATGTAAGTTGACTCATCACTATTATTCAAGGAAACCCATGTCCCTATTATTACTCGTTGGTGGTTTGTAAAAGGGTAGACTTTCGCTCCTACTAGATGCCTATGGGTCTTGGGTCATTAACATGTTTCCTTATGTATGAGGGAGACGAGCTCTTAGCCAAGCATAAATAATTTTAGGGTTTTTTTAATAGTTGGAAAACCTATCATAAGTCAATTGCCAAACCAACAATGAGGATAGCCATCACTAGTACTATTACCTAATGCCGGTTGACTCATCATTGTTATTCAAGGGAACCATACAACCTATAATTACCCACTAATAATCTATAATAGGACAAACTTTCACTCCTACCAAATGCCTCTCAATATTAAACCATTAGCCTATTTTATTACACCCAAAAAAACCACTCTTATTTTAATTTTAATATTATCTTATTTAAATATTAAAATATTTTATTACACCTAAAAAACCACTTATTTCATTTTTAATATTATCTTCATCACATTTTTTGGTAATGCAAATTAATTAATTATATAAAATAACAATTTTACCTAATAAATTTTAAATAATAAATACTATGAAACAAATTGTCCGAATGGATAAAGTAAATAGTGAACTTGAAGTCAATATGATGTCTCTAGCAAGATCTCAAAATCTTCAGTTTTATCATATGATTTGGTTACAAATATCCTAAAATATGGTATCGAAACAATGTAATATTGTCGTGATCAATTTAGTTATCCTCGTCACATGGCCTATAATAACAAGGTTAGGCAATATTGATAACAACAATATGGAAATTCGGAATTTTCTAGATGCTATCGATATCATATATCTTAATTGCTTTTTATCTCAAATTTTGACACCACAACCGCAAATATACTAATGTCAACATTATCTTAACTACTTTTTATAAGTTTGAGACCGCAACCATAGAGATATTGTATTAAAGCAATTTACTGTTGTCATGTTCATCTTAATGGTCTTTATGGAGAGTGAACCTGATAATTTTAATTGCAATATTTTATGTATTGTTTTTTTAATCAATTTAAAATTTGATAAGGAAGTAACAAATTTGAAGTTTGAAATTTTTGAACTTTGATAAATTTAATTGTGGTATTTTATGTTTTGTTTTTTTAATTATTTAAAATTTGATAAGGGATTATAAGATTAATAAATTTGAAGTTGAAATTTATATGATTTGATTTTTCAAATATTTTTTTATAAAAGATTTATTGAAATAATAAAAGTTGAGTTTTGAAATTTATATAAATTAAATGTAATTTTTTTTTTCATAAAACTAAATTTATTTTATATTTAGAAACCAATTTTAAATAATAACAATTATAATCTCAAGAAAAATGATATCATTAAATTTCAACAAAATATGAAATAATTAAACTGTTCTAATTTCACAAAATAAAGAAATATGTACCAAACATGGAAAAGTCTTGGATCTGGTGGGAGATGTTGTCCACTGTAATCTGCGACCTCCATATGCCCTGCGGCGATGATAGCCCCTGCTTTGATAAAGCATCTGCTCTCCAATTTTGTGAAGTCAAATCTGGTATGATTTTCTGTTTCCCCAACTTTTGACTCATAATATTGTCGTTTTTCCATACATAATCTTGGCTCAAGGGACTGATTTTTGGAATTCTATATGAACATATGTGCATTATGCTATATTTTCCTCATGACCTCTATGTACAGATATGATAAGGCTACATATATCCTTTCTCTGCACGTGGTTTGAACCACATTCCACTTTTCATATCAGATGATTCCCATATCTACATTGTTGTACATATCTGTTTGGAAGAATATAATACAACTATATAGCTTTTTTTCATGCTGAAAAAAAAAAGAAACTGTCCCAATTTACTCTAATCTCAATTTAAAATATAAACATAATTTTTAACTGTGATAATTTTTTTTTTTTAACTATTATTTTAAATATTTGAAAAAATTCTAAAATATATAATAATATTAAGTAACAAAACACAATATAATATTAAAAATAATAATAAATCCAAAGGAAAATAATTAATATAATAGTATTAATAATATTTCCAAAAATAAATCAAAATTAATTTTAAATATTTTTTCTCATAATCTTCCCATAAATACAACCCATTACTTTAATTTTATAGCCTTTTATGCTTCTATCAATTACAATACCAAAAACCATAAAAAATGTTGTATAGTTACGTTCAAGAAAACTTTCCATATTCATAAAACATAAATACATGTTATAAAACTATAACAAATTTTTTGATATATTTCTTTCAATTGATTTTAATTTTGGAAATAAGTATGGTTACACTGCTTATACCAACATACCTTTACTATTACATTAGAACTCTACATAACTCATTGCTTTATTAGTGTTTTTTGAGTGTGACTTTCTAATATCAAAATAATTAGTGCACCAAAACTGGTTGATTCATTTAAATAGTTATTTTAATTTAAAGGCGTGTCAAATTCTTTTGGATTTTTTTCCCTACCATACTGTTTAATATTTTTCATTGTTCTGTAACAATTTAACAGCTTCAGCATGGATAATGTTATCATCAACAAAGAGAGCTTCATAATTATCATTGGTTCACCCTCTTTTAAGTAAATAAGTGGAAATTTTCTATAGTACCACATGGTATGGGGTAATCTACCATAATAGAAAGTCTTACCTCTCCTTTCCTTTAATCAAAATTTGATATGATAGATTTCTATTATTGGATTTATTGGTACATAAAGCGAAGTTTATCAATTAGCTCTTTGCCTTCAACAATCCTCTTCGAATCTTTCTCAATCAGATGCCTTATTTCTAACAATTTTAAATTACGAGTTTTCTAAGATGTTGAGTTAATGCCTTAAGTTTCCAAGGTGCTAAGGTGCTAAGGTGCATGGTATGTAGGGATCGAATCGTGTTTACTATACATTGATTTTTTTTTTTTTCTTTATTATTTCTGAATTATTTTTATATTACTGATTTACCTAATGTTTGAAGACAATTTTTTATTTAAATTTATTTGATTACCTTTTCACAGATTTCAGGACAACTTTCTATTTAAAATTATTTGATTATCTTTTTATAGTTTTTAGTTGGGCATGTATATTTGAAGTTTTATTACAATTTTACATTTTTTTTGGATAAAAAAAAATATTTCATTCATATTTTTCGAGTGATTCGTGTTAAGCTCCATTAATTTTTTCCTACTGTAACTTACAATTATGGAATTAAACTGCAATTTTTCCTTAATTTTTGGAAACCAATCGCAGTGGTTTCCTTAAATTAAGGAAATCAACTGCAGTTAATTAATTTTCTGGTTGGAGCTTCTGAAGTGGTCCATTACTCCATCTGGAGTTCTCTGCCTTGATCTGTGGAACACCTGACACATAGCCATTAGAAGCTTGACGGAAGCTTGGCTATAAATTCATCTGTTTGGTCCCCAAGCTAGCATCTCAATCCCCTTCAGTTGTTTACACCATCTAGCTGAGAGAGCATAGCTTGGAAGTGCCTTCAGATTTTCTGTGATTTTTTCTTTTTGCTTGGATTGAAGCTGGAGTGCTGTTTCAGTGAAGAAGCAAGTGGAATGTGGTTTGCAGCAAGAGCGTTATCAATGGCTGGAGGTAATCCTGGGGATTGAAATTTCATTTTCAGATTCTTTAATTCCGCATATAGAATCGCTGTTGCAAATTTTTCTTACATTTGGTATCAGAGCATCCGTGTATCTCTGCCTTGATGTGTTCTGCATATCTCATGTTGTTATGTGACCAACTTCATCTTTGTTTGCCCTCTCTTGAAGTCATCTCCTACGATGATATTGTTCTTTGTAATTGCTAAATCGATCAATCCTGTTGAATATTCAGAAATTTGAAAGATAGTTAGAACAAACCCGCATTTCTGTTCCATTCTGAAACAAACACCGCATTCCGAGGCCAAAACCTGGGAAGCCGAGAGGCTCTGTGAATGCATGCATTTGCATGGTTGTAAAAATTGAGCACCTCGAAATCTTGTGCCTAGAAAATGTCTAAAACAGAAAAACTGAAAAACAGCACAACGCACTTCAAATGGCATTTGATCCACTGACTTGGAACGAAGGTGTTTTGAGGACTGTCGTTTATGAAGGGAACGTTCTCCTGAATGCAGGCCAAGCCGTAGAGAGTCGGTGGCGAGATTTCAGACTCATTTCTTTCCAGAGAAGCAAGTAGGGTTTCTTTCGTGTCATTTAAACCCACGATAACATCGTTGTTTTAACTTACGGGCTATTGTCAAATCCTTAATCTCATTAATGATTATATGGATTATATTGAATTCAAGCTTCCATTTATACAACCATCTCATTAAGTACCCTATCCTTCAAATTTTGTATTTTTTAACCGTCCACTTGCAACCTAGTGGGCTTTGCGTTGATTTCATCAAATCGTCGTCGTTGTAGAATTATTACAGTGTACCGAATTTGTGGGTTCTTTGCATTTTCATTGGTCACTAGCACAACGTAGGCCAGGTTTTAATAACCGGAAGTTCTGATGGGTTATTTGCCAATGAACTGACCCATTCTGATTCTCTCTGGCCATGGCGGCTCTCAAATTCGAGCTGGAGAGTTTCTGAAAGACGCGAGGCCATGATTGGGCGACAAGGTTGGTTTTATGGAGATAGCAGTTGGTCCCATCAGGTAATCCGGGGCTCCGAGGTGCTAACTGTTGCCTTTTTCGTGTTATGTTTTCAGTACTTTCTATCAACACATGACTGAGGTCATATCACCAGTTGCCTTTGGACTATTCAAGTAGATCTTTGAAACTATACTTGTAGTGGATCTCTAACAACACTTGTAGGGTACCTTTAAAATGTCAATTGTCTATCCTGTTGGGAAGGGAAGTTGTTTTGCCCTAATTTGGTAAGGTTTTTGGGCATTGCTCTTTATTTCCAATTTGATTAGAATTTAAGTTTGGAGCTGCTGGAGCTTGCCATTCATTGCAAAATCAAGAAAATTATGTGTTCTTATATTATTTCACATGGACATAAACATATGTTAATATTTATCCCTTTGAGTGCATTTGGGGGTTTCCGGTCAAGTTGCCTTTTGGTTGCCAGCTACCTTGGTCCTTCATAAGTTTCAGTGGGTCATACCTGTCTACTTTTCATTGCCGGTGTGTTTTTCTAAGCTAATGTTGCTGTATCTGAACGATCCTTGTTTTGTCCTTAGTGAGTGCAATCAATTCTCTCCTGACTGCAACAAATCCTATATCGTTGCAACTGATCTTAGGTTGTTTAAACAAAAATCTGTGCTTAATTGAATTGACTCTTCCAATACTTTGTTGTTTGGAACAACTGATTCTGGGTATGCATTCTTTTTGCATGGGTCAACACTTTTGCCTGACAAGCATTTTGAGTATTGTTTTTCCTAGTATTCTGTATCCATTTTATATCTATGATTCTATACATGTGCTTCTCAAGATTTTTTCTGATAAAAACTCCTGATGGCATTGTGAAAACTCAATAATGATAATGGAATCCACCTATGTAAAGTCTCGCCTCAGGAAATACTGATTTTTGAACATCACAAATTATATAGTATTTTTCTGAAAATTTTAGACTCCTATAACATAGGAATTGTACTCATTGTTAAAGCTCCAAAGCCCATATACATCTAAAAAGCCAGCTTATAATTATAGTAGGACTGGTGTTGCTTTGACAAGCATGAAATCTCTGCTTCTGGATGTACTTAAATGATCAATTTGTGAAACAATGTTGCTTAAGATTTCACGGTTTTAAACTATTCTGTTATTGGTTTTTTAAACCTCAATGGAAGAAATTGGGTGAGGATAGATCCTCGGGGCTTGACTTTTGAGGTGGGTAGTTGTCACCCACACAACAGACAATGGGAGGTTGCATCATTTTGCAACTTATATGTATCACAATGTGGTGATACCATGGGGTAGTTGTCTGATGAATTTCAAAACTTAATTATGTAGAGTTGAGATTTAGCATTATTGAAAATTCAGATTCAACATTGTTGAAATTTAATTTAATTTAAATTTAATTTATCTTGTGAGCAAAATTGCTTGTTTGCTGGTATGTGTCTATATATATATATATATA
>APFE031552001.1:11385-22086 GCA_000404065.3 Pinus taeda | reverse complement strand
GGGAAAGCCTCAACCTAAAACCCCAATCTCTATATTATCATACAAGTGGAAATATGTTCAAGTTACAAAAAGAATCAACTCTCAAGCCATCTTGCTCTCTCCACAATCAAACAAATACAACTCATAGACTGAATAGACACAGTGTATGTCCTCTTCAAGCCCTCCAAGCCTCCTATTTCCTTGCGCAATTTTTCTTGAGGTCCAGTGATGCCACATGTGTGAATTGGCCTCATCACACTCACAAAAACTGAAGAAGTAACTGCGCAATCCTCAAGGAAATAATTCCTTCTGCATGCAAGAGATATTCACAATGGAATATTCCTGCAACTGATAGTACACTGTCCCTACATCTGATCTCAACTGGGTCTCTGTCTAAACTGACATGCATGAGTTATTTGTGAGAGAATATTAAGTTATCTGAAGTGCAGCAGTTACATGCATGCATGCATGCATTAACTAACTGAACTCACAATTAATTCAACAAACTGTTTGAATTAATCTAACTGGACTTGACTCAGTTAACTGAGCCAACTAATTACAACTCAATATTACAACTCATCATTATCTCTTTAACTAATGGATAAATTCCTCAATCAATGGAGAAATTGTTGCATGTCCCCACATAGACTTCATGTTTGATTTTCTACAACTAATTAACTCATGGTGAATTAATTAATTATTTTACAAACAGGTGTTAAGATCAAATTCGAATTTTTACTTCTCTATTTTAGTTCAGGGACTAACTAAAATAGGAAGGTATCCCGAAATGCTATTTATAGAAGTACTAAATTTAGCACTTCTATATTTAACATTTCTTGTCACTATTTTCAACACTCCCTCTCAATAAGAAAGGGATTATCAGTAACCCCAATCCTGTCTTTGTGGAACTTGAACTTGCATTTTGACAATTCCTTCATCACAATATATGTGTCCTGTTCCTCAGTTGAAACATATAGCAACACCATGATCCTCTTGACCACACAGTCTCGAAGATGGTGATATCGGATATCAATGTGCTTGGACTTGTCATGAAAAACTGGATTCTTAGAGAATTTGATATAACTCTAATTATCACAGTAGATCACGAATGGATCCATCCTCTGACCAAATAATCCCACTAGAATCTTCTACAACCAAATGGCCTCACATGTAGCCTAACTAGCAGCCATGTATTCAGCCTTTGCTGAGCTAAGTGCAACTGACCTCTATTTCCTGCTATACCAGGAAACTGCAGCTGAAACCAAGGTTGAAGATTCCTCCAGAAGTGCTCTTTCGGTCTGATGGACTCCTTGCCTAATCCACATCTGTGAAGCCCTGAAGTTTCACTCCCTCTATCCATCTGTACCACAATCCAAATTGAGATGTGCCTCTGAGGTATCTCAGCACATGCTTCGCTACCTTCCAAAACAACTTGGTAGGCTAAACCATATCTTGACTCAGTTGGTTCACCGCAAAGCATGAGTTGGGTCATGTGTTCACTAGATACATAAGTGAACCCACCAGCTGTCGATAAACAGTAGCAGCTACTACCTCACATGAAGTAGCATCCTCCTTCCTCCAGTTCCCAGCCAAAGGAGTCTCCATGGGTTTGCACTTCTCCATGTGAAAGAAACTAAGTATCTCATTGGCATACTTACCTTGAGACAAAAATACTTCACCATCTTTCTGCCACACCTCCATGCATAGAAAGTAGTGCATAAGACCCATGTCTTTCATTTTGAACTCTCTTGCAAGACTGGATCAATTGATCATCACCTATCAAAATCAGATCATCAACATAAAGAACAATGATCAATGGTTTACCTTCTACTATGATGTGGTAAAGGTTCGCATATGCTTCACTTTTGGTGAAGCCCAACCCAGTGAAATAGCTGTCGATCCTAGTGTACGAAGCATGGGGTGCTTGCTTTAGCCCATACAAAGCCCTCTTGAGTCAGCACACATGCGACTCATGATCAAAGGTCTCGAACCCTCTGGCTGCTCAATGTACACCTCCTCCTCAATCTTCCCATTGAGGAATGTTTTCTTCACATCCATCTGATGAATCTTCCAACCCATTTGAGCTGACAGTGCCAACATCGATATGATAGATGACTATCTTGCTACAGGAGCAAAGGTCTCATCGTAGTTGATCCCCTCGACCTGTGAGAAACCACGGGCAATAAACCTTGCCTTATGTTTCTCAACAATACCATCAGCTACCTACTTTACCTTGTAAAGCCATCTAGAACTCACCACTGACTTGTCCTGAGGTCTTGGGATAACATCCCACACACTGTTTCGAATGATAGAGTCGTACTCCTCTACCATTGCATCAACCCAAACTGGTTTCTACACTGCCTCCTCGAATGAAGAAGGTTTGGTATCTACACACTCCCCAACCAGGGCCATGTACCCAGTGTACTGCTCGGGCAACCTCCTTTGTCTACGCTGAGAAGGTGGTTGTCCCACATTCTCTCGTGCATCCAGCATCAACCTGGCAGCTTCCCTTAAGCGTTTTCACCCATCTTTGGAAGTCTCAGCATGAGTGGATGTCTCCACTCCCGGATCCTCTACATGCAGCTACTCCACATCAATCTGAGGCTCCTCCTCCTTAGGAACTGAAAGTTCCTCCTCTACATGCAACTTGAGCTCCCTCTCAAGTGATAATCGCATGGCTTTCTACTCTTCGAACTTCAGATCCCTGTGTACCACTGTCCTCTGACTGGTATGAAGGTACACCCGATAGTTGTGGGGTGTATTCGTGTACCCCACAAGTATTCCCAACTCAGCTGTTGGATCTAGCTTCTTCTGGGCCTATTTGGTCACATGAAACTAAAGTGATGATCCAAATATTTGGAAGTGACTCACATATGGTCACTCCCCCAAAAAGGCCTCCATAGGTGTCTTCATCCCCAGTATATGGTGCGGGTTTCTGTTCTGCAAGTATACTGTTGTATTGCATGCCTCAACCCACAAATGCAGTGGTAGGCTTTGGTCATGCAACATCGCTCGAGCTGCTCCCACAATCGATCTATTCTTCCTTTCAGCCACCCCATTCTGTTGTGGGTTATGGGGTGCCGTCAACTCCCGTTTAATTCCTTCTACAATGCAGAAGTCTTTAAACTACTAGGAGACATACTCTCCACCATTGTCACTACACAAGGTTTTTATTTTCTTTCCAGATTCTTTTTTTCCAAGACTTTAAACTCACAAAACCTCAAGAAGGTCTGATCCTTCTTTTTCATAAAGTAGATCCAACATCTACAAGAAAAATCATCAATAAAATTAACATAGTACCTTTGTTTAGCGGTGGAGGCTGTAGAGAATGGTCCACAAACATCTGAGTGAACTTGCTCCAGGATTGCTCCAGCTCTACTATCTCGATTCAGCAAGGAAGATTTCGCATACTTACCCAAGGTACAACCTTTGCATGTATTCGTATGCTCCAGTTTTCCCTTGGGTAGCCCGGTAGAAATCTACTGCATGATCTTGAGGGCTCCATGGTGTAAGTGGCCCAGTCTTCTATGCCATAGCTTGCCAACATCTTGTCTCTGCACCATCTCAGCTTTGGAACTCAATGCAACACAGTTGTCTACCTCTAGCTTGTAGAGATTCTTTACTCGAATCCCAATTCGCTTTGTCTGTCCAGTATCGATATTCCTTAGGAATACTTTTGCTTTACTAAAGACTACATCATAGCCTTTATCTTCTAGCATAGCGACAAACAAGAGATTCTTCTTCAGACTTGGTACGTACTTTACATTAGTCAGGGTGAGGGGAGCTCCATGCTCCCTCTGAAACACAACCATACCTTCACTTGAAACACGATACTTTCCTTCATCGTCCATCTCGATTTGCATATGGAGATCCTTCTCCTCCAAGGTGCTGAAAATATTCTTGTCACCTGACATTTGGAATGAAGCTCTACTGTCTAGGTACCACACACATCCCACCATGGATGAAACCATGCATGCGATAAGTGAGAAGTCCATCTCAAACTGTGAGGCGAGTGCCTCACCATAAGATCCCTTTGAGGAACCCTTCTTGGATTTCTTCTATGGACAATTCGTAGCATAATGGCCTACTTCATGATAATGAAAGCATCGCACTTTTGATTTGTCAAACTTCTTCGCACCATGGGAAGAACTAGATTTGGGATGGGACACATTCCCTTTCCCTTTCCTCGCCTTACTTGCTAAGGCTAGATTTTTGTCGTCATCTTGCTTCGATGAGGATCCATCTCTGGTGCTTCTTCATATTTCCTCTTGCATCAGATCCGACCAAAGTTGTTCCCAATATGGTAGTTTTTATCTTCCATTAACTGAGTCTTGGTAGCTATGCCAGCTCTTAGGAAGACCGAGGAGTGCAAGACTCACCATGTCATCATCAATGGTTGTGATCCCTACACTTCCAAGCTCATCCCTGCAGGTGGTGAGCTTGTTCAGATATCTAGAGATCGTGTTACCCTTTTCACACATGATTTTCCGAAGCTTTTCTTTCAGTGCCAACTTCCTCTGATCACTGTTATTCTGATATAGATCTTTGAATGTTTTCCACATCGAAAACAGTGTCTCCTTCCCATGGAGGCTTGAGAGAACGTGGTCTTCAACTCCCTCCAGGAGGATTCTCCTTTCTCTAGCCACACATTTCTTCCATTCCGCCAGTTCAGTAGCATCAATTGGCTTAGGGACTTCTTGATCAATGAAGTCCTTTAGACTGTTATCCTCCAACACTGCTTCCATGCGATCCTTCCAGGCTATATAATTCGAACTACCATCAAGAGCATATTTGAGTCTTAAATCGTCAATGCCACTGGTGAAATTGAGATGTGATAAGAACTCGATTTATATATTCAGGAACCACAAACTTCTCCCTTCTTCCTTCTTGTATAATTTTCTTCTCCTCTGATCAACTTTGCTCCGATACCATGTAGAAATTCCCATTGTAGATCAACAGATTATGCAATAGACTAAAGCAAAATACAAGATCTACTTCCACAACAAACTTTGCGGAAGCTTAATCGAATTGAGAAAGATCAATGAGAACACATATAACTGAGAATGAGAAATCAATCACACTTAACACAGAAGAAATAACCCGGGGAAAGCCTCAGCCTAAAACCCCAATCTCTGTATTATCATACAAGTGGAAATATGTTCAAGTTACAAAAAGAATCATCTCTCAAACTATCCTACTCTCTCTGTAATCAAACAAATACAACTCACAGATTGAATAGACATAATGTATGTCCTCCTTAAGCCTTCCAAGCCTCCTATTTCCTTGCGTAGTTTTTCTTGGGGTCCAGTGATGCCACATGTGTGAATTGGCCTCATCACACTCACAAAAACTGAAGAAGTAACTGCGCAATCCTCAAGGAAATAATTCCTTCTGCATGCAAGAGATATTCACAATGGAATATTCCTGCAACTGATAGTACAATGTCCCTCCATCTGATCTCAACTGGGTCTCTGTCTGAACTGACATGCATGAGTTATTTGTGAGAGAATATTCAGTTATCTGAAGTGCAGCAGTTACATGCATGCATGCATGCATTAACTAACTAAACTCACAATTAATTCAACAAACTGTTTGAATTAAATAACTGGACTTGACTCAGTTAACTGAGCCAACTAATTACAACTCAATATTACAACTCATCCTTATCTCTTTAACTGATGGATAAATTCCTCAATCCATGGAGAAACTGTTGCATGTCCCCACATAGACTTCATGTTTGATTTTCTACAACTAATTAACTCATGGTGAATTAATTAATTATTTTACAAACAACTGTTAAGATCAAATTCGAATTTTTACTTCTCTATTTTAGTTCAGGGACAAACTAAAATAGGAAGGTATCCTGAAATGCTATTTATAGCAGTACTAAATTTAGCACTTCTATATTTAGCATTTCTTATTACTATTTTCAACACTCCTTCTTAATAAGAAAGGGATTATCAGTAACCCCAATCCTATCTTTGTGAAACTCGAACTTGCATTTTGACAATTCCTTCATCACAATATCTGTGTCCTATTCCTCAGTCGAAACATACATCAACACCATGATCCTCTTGACCACACGGTCTCGAAGATGGTGATACCGGATATCAATATGCTTGGACCTATCATGAAAAATTGGATTCTCAGAGAGTTTAATATAACTCTAATTATCGTAGTAGATCATGGATGGATCCATCCTCTGACCAAATAATCCCACTAGAATCTTCTGCATCCAAATGGCCTCAAATGTAGCCTAACTAGCAGCCATGTATTCAGCCTGTGTTGAGCTAAGTGCAACTGACCTCTGTTTCCTGCTATACCAGGAAATTGCAGCTGAAACCAAGGTTGAAGATTCCTCCAGAAGTGCTCTTTCGGTCTGATGGACTCCTTGCCTAATCCACATCTGTGAAGCCCTGAAGCTTCACTCCCTCTATCCATCTGTACCACAATCTGAGCTGAGATTTGCCTCTGAGGTATCTCAGCACATGCTTCGCTACCTTCCAAAACAACTTGGTAGGCTGAACCATAGCTTGACTCAGTTGGTTCATCGCAAAGCATGAGTTGGGTCATGTGTTCACTAGATACATAAGTGAACCCACCAGCTGCCGATAAATAGTAGCAGCTACTACCTCGCATGAAGTAGCATCCTCGTTCCTCCAGTGCCTAGCCAAAGGAGTCTACATGGGTTTGCACTTCTCCATGTGCAAGAACCTGAGTATCTCATTGGCATACTTACCTTGAGACACAAATACTTCACCATCTTTCTGCCACACCTCCATGCCTAAAAAGTAGTGCATAAGACCCATGTCTTTTATTTCGAACTCTCTTGCAAGACTGGATCAATTGATCATCACCTATCAAAATCAGATCATCGACATAAAGGACGATGACCAATGGTTTACTTTCTACCATGATGTGGTAAAGGTTCGCATCTGCTTCACTTTTGGTGAAGCCCAACCCAGTGAAATAGCTGTCGATCCTAGTGTACGAAGCATGGGGTGCTTGCTTTAGCCCATACAAAACCTCTTGAGTCAGCACACATGTGACTCATGATCAAAGGTCTCGAACCCTCTCGCTGCTCAAGGTACACCTCCTCCTCAATCTTCCCATTGAGGAATGTTGTCTTCATATCCATCTGATGGATCTTCCAACCCATTTGAGCTGATAGTGCCAACATCGATATGATAGATGAGTATCTTGCTACAGGAGCAAAGGTCTCATCGTAGTCGATCCCCTCGACCTATGAGAAACCACAGGTAACAAACCTTGCCTTATGTTTCTCAACACTACCATCAGCTACCTACTTTACCTTGTAAAGCCATCTAGAACTCACCACTGACTTGTCCTGAGGTCTTGGGACAACATCCCACACACTGTTTCGAATGATAGAGTCGTACTCCTCTACCATTGCATCAACCCAGACTGGTTGCTGCACTGCCTCCTCGAATGAAGAAGGTTTTGTATCTACACACTCCCCAACCAGGGCCATGTACCTAGTGTACTACTCGGGCGACCTCCTTTGTCTACGCTGAGAAGATGGTTGTCCCACATTCTCTTGTGCATCTAGCATCAACATGTCAGCTTCCCTTGAGCATTTGCACCCATCTCTGGAAGTCTCAGCATGAGTGGATGTCTCCACTCCCGGATCCTCTACATGCGGCTACTCCACATCAATCTGAGGCTCCTCCTCCTTAGGAACTGAAAGTTCCTCCTCTACATGAAACTTGAGCTCCCTCTCAAGTGATAATCGCATGGCTTTCTACTCATCGAACTTCAGATCCCTGTGTACCACTGTCCTCTGACTGGTAGGCAGGTACACCCGATAGTTGTGGGGTGTTTCTGTGTACCCCACAAGTATTTCCAACTCATCTTGGATCTAGCTTCTTCCATGCATCTTTGGTCACATGACAGTAAGGTGATGATCCAAAGATTCATAAGTGACTCACATCTAGTCACTTCCCCAAAAAGGCCTCCATAGGTGTCTTCATCCCCAATATACGGTGCGGGCTTCTGTTCTGCAAGTATACTGTTGTAGTGCATGCCTCAGCTCACAAATGCAGTGGTAGGCTTTGGTCATGCAACATTGCTCGAGCTACTCCCACAATCGATCTATTCTTCCTTTCGACCACCCCATTCTGTTGTGGGTTATGGGGTGCCGTTAACTCCCGTTTAATTCCTTCTGCAACGTAGAAGTCTTTAAACTACTGGGAGACATACTCTCCACCATTGTCGTTATGCAAGGTTTTTATTTTCTTTCCAGATTCCTTTTTTCCAAGACTTTAAACTCACAAAACCTCAAGAAGGTTTGATCCTTATTTTGCATAAAGTAGATCCAACATCTACAAGAAAAATCATCTATAAAAATAACATAGTACCTTTGTTTAGCGGTGGAGGCTGTAAAGAATGGTCCGCAAACATTTGAGTGAACTCGCTTCAGGATTGCTCCAGCTCTACTGTCTCGATCCAGAAAGGAAGATTTCACATACTTACCCAAGGTACAACCTTTGCATGTATTCGTCTGCTCCAGTTTTCCCTTGGGTAGCCGGGTAGAAATCTGCTGCATGATCTTGAGGGCTCCATGGTGCAAGTGGCCCAGTCTTCTATGCCATAGATCGCCAAAATCTTGGCTTTGCACCATCTCAGCTTTGGAACTCAATGCATCACAGTCGTCTACCTCTAGCTTGTAGATATTCTTTACTCGAATCCTAATTCACTTTGTCTGTCCAGTATCGATATGCCTTAGGAATACTTTTGCTTTAATAAAGACTACATCATAACCTTTATCTTCTAGCATAGTGACAGACACAAGATTCTTCTACAGACTTGGTACATACTTTACATCAGTTAGGTTAAGGGGAGCTCCATGCTCCCTCTGAAACACAGCCATACCTTCACTTGAAACATGGTACTTTCCATCATTGCCCATCTCGATCTGCATATGGAGATCCTTCTCCTCCAAGGTGCTGAAAAGATTCATGTCACCTGACATGTGGAATGAAGCTCCACTGTCCAGGTACCACACACATCCCACCATGGATGAAGCCATGCATGCGATAAGTGAGAATTCCAACTCAAACTGTGAGGCCAGTGCCTCACCATAAGATCCCTTCGAGGAACCCTTCTTGGATTTCTTCTATGGACAATTCGTAGCATAATGGCCTACTTCATGATAATGAAAGCATTGCACTTTTGATTTGTCAAACTTCTTCGCACCATGGGAAGAACTGGATTTGGGATGGGACACCTTCCCTTTCCCTTTCCTTGCCTTACTTGCTAAGGCTAGATTTTCCTCATCATCTTGCTTCAATGAGGATCCATCTCTGGTGCTTCTTCATATTTCCTCCTGCATCAGATCCGACCAAAGTTGTTCCCAATCTGGTAGTTTTTCTCTTCCGTTAACTGAGTCTTGGTAGCTATTCCAGCTCTTAGGAAGACCGAGGAGTGCAAGACTCACCATGTCATCATCAACGGTTGTGATCTCTACACTTCCAAGCTCATCCCTATAAGTGGTGAGCTTGTTTAGATATGTAGAGATCATGTCACCCTTTTCACACTTGCTTTTCCAAAGTTTTCCTTTCAATGCCAACTTTCTCTGATCGTTGCTATTCTGATATATATCTTTCAATGTTTTCCACATCGAAAATAGTGTCTCCTTCCCATGGAGGCTTTAGAAAACATGGTATTGAACTCCCTCCAGGAGGATTCTCCCTTCTCTAGCCACACATTTCTTCCATTCCGTCAGTTCAGTAGCATCAGTTGGCTTGGGGACTTCTTGATCAATGAAGTCCTTTAGACCGTTATCCTCCAATACTACTTCCATGCGATCCTTCCAGGCTATATAATTCGAACTAACATCAAGAGCATATTTGAGTCTTAAACCATTCAATGCCATTGGTGAAATTGAGATGTGATAAGAACTCGATTTTTGTATTCAGGAACCAAAAACTTCTCCCTTCTTCCTTCTTGTATAATGTTCTTCTCCTTTCATCAACTTCGCTCCGATACCATGTAGAATTCCCACTGTAGATCAACAGATTATGCAATAGACTAAAGCAAAATACAAGATCTACTTCCACAACAAACTTTGCGGAAGCTTAATCGAATTGAGCAAGATCAATGAGAACACATATAACTAAGAATGAGAAATCAATCACACTTAACACAGAAGAAATAACCCGGGGAAAGCCTTAGCCTAAAACCCCAATCTCTGTATTATCATACAAGTGGAAATATGTTCAAGTTACAAAAAGAATCATCTCTCAAACTATCCTACTCTCTCTGTAATCAAACAAATACAACTCACAGACTAAATAGACATAATATATGTCCTCCTTAAGCCTTCCAAGCCTCCTATTTCCTTGCGCAGTTTTTCTTGGGGTCCAGTGATGCCACATGTGTGAATTGGCCTCATCACACACACAAAAACTGAAGAAGTAACCGCGTAATCCTCAAGGAAAGAATTCCTTCTGCATGCAAAAGATATTCACAATGGAATATTCCTACAACTGATAGTACATTGTCCCTCCATCTAATCTCAACTATGTCTCTGTCTGAACTGACATTGTTACACAGTAATTTGTCACCGTTTGTCACCGTCCCTGTTACCCCTCTCTCGCATCTTGGAGGACCCATTCCGGGACTTGTGAGAAGTGACAAGACTTGAAACCACTTGCCTTATTTACCTCTAAACATGAGCTTCATATGCCCTTAAGACATCTC
>APFE031551999.1:0-15035 GCA_000404065.3 Pinus taeda | reverse complement strand
ATTGAGTATGCCAATGAGTTTGCTCACGTATTTGCCCACATTGTAGCTTGTGCTCACGTGATTTTGCCAAGTAAATACGTGTTTGCCTTGGAATTATCATCAATTCTTGAGCAGGTATTGAGCAGTGGAGGCAGGCAAGCAGCGAAGGAGATTTGAGCCAGTGATTGATTCAGACCTGAGCTGTATTGTGTGTAACAGAGGTGGAGATACTTGTGAGAAGTATTATGCTGTGTAATGTTACATGACTCAATCATTAATATACAGATAGTTGGGGTTTTTAGCGAGATGCTTTCCCCGGGATACATACTGTGTTAATGTGTGAATGCTCTTGATGTTTTATTGTTATTGATGCTGCTATATTGATGATCAACGTAGAGGAGCTTATGTATTGTGTATGTTTTCCGCAATAGTACATGATCAGGATAATCTTCATTGAATATGTGTTAACTTATTCAAAATTTCTACATTTGGGCACATCAACCCCACATGTCAACGTATTAGGGTTCATCAAACCCTAAAATAGTTGTTTCATGCCATAAAGGAACTAAGTCATTTGAATGCCTCATTCCCAAAAAGTTCCATCTCAAAAATCATCCAGAAAGTGCCTCAAATGAATCATTGCTGAAAGCCTTGTGTTAGGGTGCTATGCATAGCAGGTACTGCACTTTCAAAGTGCTATGCATCGCAGTTTGGCCCTCTAGAAGGTGCGATGGGCGAGGTAGGACAAAATTCCAGGAGAGTTTGAGAGTTGGTTGCTCATGGAAACTTCTCCTGTGCCACTTGCCCTCTGAGTTCACCCAAGGATGACTAAAGGAATTAGGAAAACATCTCTAATTCCCCTCTTTCATGGAACAAATTCCTAAAAATAGAAAGACATTCATCACCCCCATTGATGACTCAACCTCGTGCAATCATCTATAAAAGGATCTCTCATCCAAGAGATAAGAAGGCTAAATTATTCTGAGTTGTAAGGAAGTGCTGCTAGTTTCAGTGTTGAGGTGAGAGCATTGTGTTTTTTTTGGTATGTTCTTGTTGATTCATGAGGTGAAGAAGGCTTGAAGCTGGGAGAATGGCGTTGGATCAGACTTCTTATGGGTTGTAATTCTCCTTGTTATCAATAAAGTTCTTCAAGATTTTTCCCAATTGACTGTGTTAACTGTAAATGCATTCATTTGTGTATCATATTTCTAATTCTATGATGTTTATGTTGTGATGGATCATTATGCTTTCAGTGTTTTTAAGTGGTTTTTCTAGTGGAGTCGCCAATTTGTTTATGGGAAAACTAGTATTTCTAAGAAATTCTAGCCCTCTAGGTTTGGTAGCTAACCTAGAAACAACAGTCAAAGAAATTCACTATCTTTCCTATGAATGATAGATAAGAAAGAGATTATGAAAGACCAACCTATAACTTTCACTTGAATCCTTGCTTGATCTCCCTCTCCTTTGGCCGATCCCGTAACTCCTTCTTGTACTTAACACGCTTGGAGAGTACCTGCACAGCTAAAAATACAAAGACCTATCAAAGCGTAATGATCCATCATAGCATAAATATCATAGAATCAGAAATATGATAAACAAATGAATGCATTTACAGTTAACACAATCATTCGGGAAAAATCTTGAAGAAATTTATTGATAACAAGGGGAATTACAACCCATAAGAAGTCTGATCCAGTGCCATCCTCCCAGCTTCAAGCCTTCTTCACCTCATGAATCAGCAAGAACATACCAACAAAAACACAATGCTCTCACCTCTATACTGAAACTAGCAACACTTCCTTACAGCTCAGAATAATTCAACCTTCTAATCTCTTGGATGAGAGATCCTTTTATAAATGATTGCAGGAGGTTGAGTCATCAATGGGTATGATGAATGCCTTTCTATTTTTAGGAATTGGTTCCATGAAAGAGGGGAATTGGAGATGTTTTCCTAATTCCTTTAGTCATCCTTGGGCGAACTCAGAGGGGCAAGTGGCATAGGAGAAGTTTCCATGAGCAACCAACTCTCAAACTCTCACGGAATTTTGTCCTACCTCACCCATCGCACCTTCTAGAGGGCCAAACTGTGATGCATAGCACTTTGACAGTGCACTACCTGCTATGCATAACACCCTAACACAGGGCTTTCAGCAATGATTCATTTTAGGCACTTTTTGGATGATTTTTGAGATGGAATTTTTGGGGAATGAGGCATTCATATGACTTAGTTCCTTTAGGGCATGAAACAACTATTTTATGGGTTGATGAACCCTAATACATCAACATGTGAGTTGGGGTTGATGTGCCCAAATATGTCTATAATAGTTTCCCCCTAAAGCATGAGGTCTTAATTTTCATGTCAGGTGAAATGCTTTATCATGAGGATCGGAAGTTTTGAACTGGAAGGTGACCTGCATCAATTACAATAGAATACATCATCATAATATGATTTTTCATGAATTAGCTGAGGGAGGCATTCCCATGCTCAACTTTATAAACTTTCATTACATGTACATAGATCAAACAGTTGTCTGTAGATATAGACTTGTAATCCATGATTGGAGGACCACCTGTGTAAATCCTTCGTACATTTGATGCTTTTGTACTCCTGAATATATCGCAGCCTGGATGGATGAACTATATCTGGGGTCTTCAAACTCGTTCAATCTTCACTCAATGTACAAGTCAAACCATGCGAAAAGATGTTTTGAGGTCGAACATGGAGAGACATCGTCTGATTACTAGCCAATGATGTAAGCTATTAACAGACACAAGAGGGATCACCGATAATGATGATGATCCTCAAGGTACAATAATACATTGCACGTGGTGTGAATAAATGATTCGATGTCGAACACCACGCAAAATCTTTTGGTCGAAGGCCATTGATGTTAGCCTATCATCGGAAGAGAGAAACTTTGCCATTGATGTATGCAAGCTTCAAAGCACTGAAAGGGTGTTTCTAAGTCAACTTCTTGGATAATGAGATGATGTTTTCCATTCCTCAACCTTGTGTCATTAGTTCGTTTTCATCTCAAAAAGTCATTTGCTTCGTTCGTGTCATAAATGTGGGATACATCAAGGCCCTCTTATGACGAGTTGCTTCTTGTTGACATCAGCTCATTATCCAAGAAGTTGACTTAGAAACACCCTTTCAGTGCTTTGAAGCTTGCATACATCAATGGCAAGTTTCTCTCTTACGGCGACAGGCTAACATCAATGGCCTTCGACCGAAAGATTTTGCATGGTGTTCAAAATTTTCAACTAAAGTGTGTGGCCTTGTTGTGACTTCATTGGCAATAATGTAGGATATTTAAGACCTTCTTGATGGTATATTACATACCTAATTTGAATCCCTATTTGTTAATTGACATTTATTCTCACATGTTTCATAAGCGCACACCAATCAAGACATGTTGCTCCTAGAAAAACAAAATTCCACTCCATCTAATATTAAAATACCCCCTTCCAGTTGTTACCCTCAATTATCCTATCTATAGTTTATACATTGATCCACCACACAAACCTTGTAGATGGAATATTTAACCTCTAAATAAGATATGGGCACGATTAGAATGTTCTATATGTAATGGATGGGTCTTGTGACCATACTCATGGTCATGGGAGAAAATAGAGAGTCTTGGGAATTAAATGGATATTTTAAGGCTAATGATCCATGCAAGAGTCCCTCGACCACTACAAAGGCCCTGTAGAGGCAATGTTTGGCCTCTAATTTAGATGTGGATTCAACTAGAAGGTTTTATGCACTAAGATAGTTCTTAAGGTCATGACCATGGTAAGGTTTATAAGAAATAAAGTGCCTCAAATACTAGATAAATATTTTAGGGATATGGTCTATGAACGTGGACTATAGGCACCCATATCCAACTTAGGCCTATCAAAAGGGTCTTTGACCTTGAAGTGGGATATGGGTACTTATAGGAGGTATTGCATATTAAGGATGGATCCCAAGATCATGACTATGGTCAAGTGAGGAAACAAAGGGTGATATGATATAACTGAAGGTTTAAGTCTTATGAGACAAAGGTAGATATTGAACCACTAAAAATGCCATTTAAATAGGATATTTAGCCACTAAGTGGGATACATACACCATTAGGATATTATTTTTACCAGGGTTGGAACTCAAAGCATTAACCACATACATGAACGACTACAAGATTTTCCACATCAGGTGCCTCTTTAGTCATAACCCATGGTTGAAGGATTAAAAGCAATGTATAGGCACTAATTTTTATGGTTCATGGACCATGCGTAAGGTCTGAAACCACCACACAAGCCCTATAAATGAAATCCTTATTATGCAAGCATAATACAAACAACATTATGAAGTTTATTGTTTCACTAAATAATGATTAGTATTAAGGCCTTAACAATTGTCCAAAACAACCACAGAGATTAAATGTATTTTTAGAGCTCATGGTCATATTTCCTACCTTTAGATTACATTTTATCATTCCAACTGATCACAATGTTGTCAGCATCCAAGACACTTAAAGGATCCTTCACATTCTCTTTGTGTTATTAAGACTTTAATTTGTGATTGTAAAAACCTCATAATATCACATCTCTCACAATTTAATATTTTAAGCATTATATTATATTATATTATCTATGAAGATAATGTTACATGATTTTCGCTAAGAAACTAGTGGTTGTTAGGCCATGGTTAGAGCTATAATACCAAATCTCATAATGGCATCCATAAAAGTCGATACCCTATTGTTTGATAATCGTCGAGTCTCTTTTCAAGTGACTTTAGGCTATGCCGTCAAACAAAATAAATAGCAAAAGTCGATATGCGCTAAATAAATAGCAAAAGTAGATACAAAATCGTATGCATTCTTATTGGTGATTTTTATTTTCACATTTATAATAAAGATTCATATATATTTATATATAAAAATATCATTCAAATATATATTAATATAATTAAATTTTAAATAGATTTATTTAAATTTTAAATCTATCGTATGTTTTATGGAAATCAAACCATTTTAAAATTATAAACTATATCTTTTAAAATATATCAAAAAAAACTTTTAAAGAAATTCATCTTTTTAAATATATAAAAAAAAAACTTAAAAAAAATTCGATCTTGCTTAATAAATTGAAAATTAAAATAAATTTATTTTTAAATTGAAAATTAAAAATAAATTTTTTCTTATTGTTTATTTACACAAATATATATGTTTGATCTGACATTCTTGTAATTTCATATTGTAGAATGAAAGTCTTTTAGGATTAATCACATTATTAGGATTTGGTTGACGTTTCCAACTAATGTGGTTTTCATTGTCGTGAAGATGAACCACATTATTGGACCAATCCTAATGATATAATTAATCCGGAATATAATATTATGTATTATTATATATTTTTAAATTGCATTATATAATTAAAAAATAAATTATTACAATTTCTTGTGTATAAAATAAAATGTATTTACAATATATTTAATTTCATTTTAAATTTATATTGAATGAAAATGTATGCTCTCGGGTCTTTATCCGTCCGATCTCTCCTTCATTGTTGGCAACCTTGGAGACTTGCCCCTGACTTTCATGTTCAGGTCCAACCACGCTGTCACCTTCTGGTCGACCCTGTGGCTTGAATGGTCGTGCCTCCGCCTGTTCTTATGGCTTGGTGGTTACGGACCAGGCCAATAATCTTTCCCTTCCCCCCTGTTCTGCTCTTCCTCTGATCTTGTCTAACACGACCTGTGGCCCGTCGCTTGATCCTCCGTCCTCCAATCCACCATCGTTTCCATGCCAGTCTGTTAGCGCGTCCAATACGGGTTCTGGTTTCATGACGAACATGGTAGACCTTGGATCCATTGACCCATCGCTAGAATTATTATCTCCGCCTTCTGCCCCTTCGCTCCAACCTAACCATTCCATTGGCATGTCTCCGTCTTCCCTCCGTGACAGTTCAGACTCGCAGGTTGGCGCAGATGACAGGGGCTTCCATCAATCCCGTCTGCGTGCCTCCCATTATTTGTTGTCTTCTGATAAATGTAATTTTCAATTTAATAACTATAATCTAAATAATTCGAATGTTAATAATTTTTATATTAATAATAATAGTAACATTTATTTTTTCCTTTGGAAAAAGTTGTAATTTTATTCATAAGACAAAATTACATTTTGTAGATGCTAAGAAGCATATGCATATGGTCTATTTCTATTTTCACATAAACAACAAATAAAAAATAAAAGATAAAATGCTATTCTTTTCTCCCTTTCTTTTTCTTCACCTTTCGCCAACCTCCGGTGTTGGGGGTGGTTGTAACAATGGATAGCTGATTTTCATTTGTATTTATGGGAGAGTCTTTGTCAGAATCAGATCCTTCTGATCCATGACTTCGCTTGTTGCCTGATATTTCCATTCCTGTTGGCTAGGATTCTATTTGCTGCAAGGGGTTGCTAGGGTCTTCCTCTTCCTTTAGTGTGTTGTTTTGGACTTTTTGATCATCCATTTCTTCTTTATTCTCTGTTGTGTCTGCTTCTTTATCCAAGGGGGCTGTATATTGCCATCCTTTTGGCTTTCTTTGTTGCTTCTTGTTCCATTTGGGGATTTGTTTTGCTTGGGGATAGGAATTATGGAGGTGGCCTGTTTGTAGACATCCACGACATTGGAATGTTGTATTTTCATAATCTAAAGGTTGTGTCCACTGTATATTATTGAAATTCAGTGTTATACTTCCTGGTAATCCTTGGCTAAGATCTACTTCAACACATATTCTGGCAAAAGTAAATATTCCCCTGGTAAATCTGTCCCCATCAATCTTTAGGAACTTTCCTAGAGTGTTCCCTATGGTGATTAATACATTATGATGCTAGAAGTGTAGTGGAAGGTTGTGTAGCCTGACCCAAACTAGCATATTTGATACCACCATTGTGTTAGCATCGAATTTTGGAAACCAAGGGGTCGTGAAGAGCCTTGTATTTCCCCAGAACCATGGCCCCTTATTGAGGATGTGTTCCCTTTCCTATTCTGTATTGAATCTAACTATGAAAAACCCCTTGGGGCATAAGTATATTTCGCAGTTTGGTGACCATGTATCATATATCCATTGGTGAAAAACATCAGATTTGGGCCAAAATCCATTGAATCTGCATATAACTGATTTGGAGTAGAGATCTGAGTACAAATTATTTACCTTAGGCATTGCGATGGTGAGAGCAGGATTCTCAGTTTTTTGTTCTACAATGTAGGGCCCAAGAAGCTTAGGCATTGTTGCTGGTTTGGTTTGCACTTTTCGCTTACCTTTGATGGCATCCTTAAAGGAGCTTGTGCTCGTTGAGCTGGTACCAGAACATCCACCCTGCAGGCGGAGGTTGATTATGATGGTCGAGTTTGTGGTTATGTTATAATCCTGAAGGGTGTAGTTATCCTATAAACTAAGACCTGCGTAGATCATATTTTACCTATATGTTGGTATACCAAGGTGGTTTTGTATTTTATACCTTAGATCCTAGATCATGCTCCCCTTCTAATGTTTTAATGAATATTTGTATCAGATCCGCCTTGGTAGGTTGTGGATCCGCTTAAGAAAGGGCTCGATCTGTTGCCCAGGTTTCCAGATTTGAGCATATCGAGCTCTATTAGGTTCTTGCATCGCCAGATCTGGGCTAACTAATGGATCTTCTAGCCTTGCGGTGTTCAGTGTTGTGTCATTCTGCTTTGAAAGGCTGCTATCAGTCAAGTTTTCCCCTATCTTTGCTTTGTCGCGCACCTTTGCCAGTTCCTTCCTGTCTTCGATCTGTGGGAACCCTCAGATCTGAAAATATTGATTCAGATCAAGCCATTTTAGGGAGCAATCTGCTACATAGATTCTTGGTTGAGGGGGGTTTGACCATATTAGAGCCCAATCGGTTGCATTGTGCACCAGATCTAGGGTGCGGTTACGAAACCCCAAGGAATCAATCAGATCTGGTATCCCCAGGAAATTTGCCTGCCCCGTAAGATGACTTGTAAGAAATAACTTAGCCCCATTGTCGATCGAGTGCTTGATGGTGGGAACGGCAGCCCTGATACACATATCATCGGTGATGTTCTGATTTTCATCGAGGGGGACCTTCAAATTGACCTGGACATAACCCTTCTAGCCCTTAAGATCAGGTTCCTTCAGATCCCCGGCTCTCCTCTTGGCCATGGAGACAACTCCTCGGTTGCTCCTGCCATTGTTGGCGCCACTAACCTGCGTTGCGACAGCCGAGACAAGATCATTCTCAGAGGCAAACAAGTTGGAATCGGTGCCCCATCCAAGCCTGGAATTGTCCTCCAGCAGGGAGGAAGCAATAGAACGGAGCCAGCGAGGAGAAGAGGCAGACCTCGATCTGGATCCAATGGCGAGGCGAGCCATAGGAGAAGAAGTGGGCAGCGATATCTCAGCTTGCAGATTTGGTGTTGAGGCAGTTCGGCCGAGTGCTGCAGCAGCGGCGGTTGTTGAAGCCATTTTTTCTCCTCCTTTCAGCTAGACAAAAGTCTTGAACCTTTTTTTCTTACCAAAAATCTCGTAATATTTATTATAATAATAATAGTAATATTTATAATAGTCATAATGTTAATAATTTTAATAATAATTGTAATATTCATAATAGTAATAATTTAGGTGAATTTGGTAGTAACAGTGAAAACATAATTAATAGAGATAAAAATAAGGAGTCACTTTATAATAATAATAATGGGAAATATTATATTGATAAAAATTCAAAAGATGATAATAATAATAATAATAATAAGCTTTCTCATAACAAGAAGGTTGTAATTTATCGAATTTTTCCTTTCCCCCTTTCGTTTATAGTCTTCTAGAGAAGGGTCCTTCTTGTTAATTTATCGAATTTTTCCTTTCCCCCTTCCGTGTCTAAATTTTTCCATTGCCCCTAAGAAGATCCTGGTAGAAGACATTATGTGTGATGTGGAATATGGGATTAGGAGCTTGTCTAATAATATTAAGGACACGATTAGGCAAGATTGCGTTGTTGTACGTAGGAAGGCATTTCCCCCAAAAAGCAATATTAGCAAGGCTGAGTTTGAGGCCCTCAAATCCCTGAACCATAACAAGGACATTGTGGTTCTCAAAGCCGATAAAGGAGGGGTTGTTGTCATCCTTAATAAAGACGATTATTGACAGAAGATGTCGGACCATTTGGGTAACAATGGCAGTTATAAAAAGCTTAGCAAAAATCCCCTAAGAAGGTCTCTAGAACTATTGCTTTAGCTATTAAATCTAGCAACACTATGGGTTCCTTTACCCATAAGCTTATTGAGAGTAACCCCATCACTCCTTAGATCTATGGTCTTCCAAAGATTCATAAAGAGGGCGCTCCCCTAAGGCTGATTGTCAATACCATAGGTGGTCCAACCTACCTCCTTGCAAAATACCTAGCCTTGAAGCTTAGACCCCTTGTTGGCCTCACAGTTCGTTAATGACTCTTTGTCCTTATTCATTAATAGTTTATTATTTCCACTAAAACTATTGAAAAACCCCCTTTACTTTTCCCTAGTGATTAATTAAGTTATTTTAACAACCATAGATTACTATATATTAAAATAAATATAATAACATTCCTGGAAATTAAATTAATTATTTTAATATTCGATGAAAAAACTTTCTAAATCCCCTTTACTATCCTATATATAAATCATTTAATATTAATAATTATTGACAAAGATATTATTATGATGAAATTGAATCACTTTGGATATATAATATATAAATAATAATAATTAATTTACATAGATTATTATTTAAAAAAAAATTATTACTCTTTTGGCTTAAATTTATATTACATTCTATATATAATATATTATATTTAATTACTGATATTTATGATATTATTTTTTTTCACTTTTTAACTTTTTAATATTATATTATTATCTAGCCGTTTTTCTTTATAGCCCTGGTTGGTCAACCTAGTCAACCTAGCCGTTTGGAGGATATGCTCTCCCTATTTAATATGTAGCCATGATCTGACTCCTCCTGACGATGAAACACACTAGCTGGTTCGAAAAGCCTCGACAAAGATTTTCTGAATGTGATTTACGACGAAATTTCTTCTTATAATTTTATAGATCACAGAAGCCTCAATTCAACCAAAAATAATATTTTCTTTTTATGCAATATATAAATTACAAGTTTTTTTATTAATTTATTATTGGAAAAAAACTTTCAATATAATTATGAAAAATTAATGTTTTCATTCTATTAGACTCATAAATCACAACATTTCTTTTATAATTAATTAATTTATAAAAATGATATTATTCATTAAACCAAAAACAAAAGATTACATTTATTCATATTCTTTTAACCTAATGATTAGCTCAATTGGTGGAGCTTTCGTGGTTAAGTACCTTTCCTATTGGAAGGTCACTAGGTCAAATCTTATCAATGTCCTTAGAATTAGGCTTGATATATGATGGTCACTAGGTCAAATCTCATCAATGCCCTTAGAATTAGGCTTCATACCTTTCCTATTGGAAGGCCACTAGGTCAAATCTCATCAATGCCCTTAGAATTAGGCTTGATATATAAAGCCTCGCCCATAACTTATCAATTAAAATTCACCCCAATTTAAGCTTATAACTTATCAATACCACATATTTAAAAACAATATTTAATCTATTAAATATTTTAACTTTTTTTCTAAATTAAAATAATTATTTTTAATAAGAAAACAATATTACAAGCTTTCCTCACTAATCTCACCCATCAATTCACACCACGAACTAAAATATATAAAAAAATAAACAAAAAAAAACACAACCACCCAGGCAGATCGCTCAATCCCGTTCATCCAGCCACAGTCATAATACAAATCATTCCAACAATCAATACACAAACGACAATTTAAAACCAAGCCAGCCAAAATATTAAGTAGATTTAATATATCATACATTTGAATATCCAAAATTATGAGGTATAGATACAATTTAACATTATTTAATATATGATAAAATATAATATCCAAAAATGACAACTTTTAACAGGGTTACTTTATAACTTTACCTTTTGTCATAAAGTGGTCCAGAGAGCCCAAGTGGGGTAGGCCAATAGAATCTCATAGTATAATGGGTCATGGTGTACTTTGAATCGCCGCCATGCTTGTCTCCCGCATTGAGTAGATCTGGAACATATATATATATATATATGGGGTTTCGAGATACATATTCAGAATTTCCTTGTTACAGGTCTTTGCCTGCACAGCTTCACTTTAAAATTGCCCACGAGTATTTTGAACCATTGTGATAAAGCCTAGGCACAGACTCACACAGTACTTTACTTTTTTAAAGTGACTGTCGATGGTTAGATGGTAGTGCGGTTTACACATTCATTTGAAGAAACATGAATTTCCAAAGCAGTGGTCTATAACGCTACTTTTTGAAAGTTTTTCTGGCGGATTTTTCCGGTCAAAATCCAGCAGCAATTCATTGGAATCCCAAGTTTGATAGCTAGTTTCTGCACAATCAATGGCTCCCAGGGGTTTTTCAGGGCGGCTGAATCCAAATATGCAGTTAAAAAACCATTTTAACTGCTAAAAATCAAGATTTAACCTCATTTCTTCCGCCAGATTCCGTCACCGGAATCTCCAAAAAATCGCATTATAGACAACTCCATTTCCAAAAAGCAACATACACTGTACTTGTACTTTTTACAGATCGAAATGCAGAAAGATCTCTGAAACGATGTGACACAACTGGACATAATGCACCGTCCAAACAGTAAACTTGCGTGGCACCATCCGGAAAGGAATTTTCCACGTAATTTGTCGTCTCTTTCCTTTTCCGCCGAATGGCCTTCAAATAGTCGGGCCGTGTTCATTACAGAATATGAGGGTCTCGCTGTTCATGTTTACAATGTTCTCTCAGCTGGGGATTTCTGGTTCAATGAAAATGGATGGCTGGTCGAATTTGGGGTCAATTTTGGCGACCATGGTATTCATGCGGACCATAATCAAGGATTACCTTCCCCCAGAAATTTACGATTTGTTTTCAAAATTGCTGCGCGGGCTCTTCGCGATGTTTTCTTCTCACATCTCAGTTGTCATCGAGGAGAACGATGGGATCGAAGTTTACGAGGCAGTGCAGAGTTACCTGAGCGCACGGTCATCTTCGGCTGCGGAGAGATTAAAACTGAAGAAGCCGGAAAATAGCCGGGAGTTTACATTCAGTATGGATAATAACCAGAAAATCGATGTTAAATTTGAGGGTATCACAGTGCGGTGGGCCTTTTATAGCATTGAGCTCGGCCATAAGAATACCAGGTCCCGCTGGAATCCTGACTCCTACGAGAAACGCTATTACGAGCTCAAATTTCACAAGAAGCACAAGCACAAGATATTCGGGCACTATCTTCCCCATGTCATGGCTGAAGGGGCAATTCTGGAGCTCAAGAGCCGCCACCGGAAGATTTACACCAATGAATACAGCTACTGGTCGCCCGTTGTGTTTGATCATCCTGCGACATTCAGTACTCTGGCTCTTGAACCAAAGCTGAAGCAGGAGATCATGGAAGACCTCCAGAGATTCTCGAGCGGAGAGAAATATTACAAGAAAGTTGGGCGGGTGTGGAAGCGGGGTTATTTGCTCTATGGCCCTCCTGGAACAGGCAAGTCGAGCATGATTGCCGCCATGGCTAATTTTCTCCATTACGACATCTACGACCTGGAGCTCACCCAAGTGAAGACCAACACGGAACTGAGAGAGCTTCTCATCAGTACCACTAACAAATCGATAATTGTGATAGAAGATATCGACTGCTCTCTCAATCTCTCGGACCGCAAGAAGAAGAACAATATACAGAAAGATGCCGAGGATAAAGAGAAGTCGTCCGAGTCCGGGAAGCTCGAGGAGAGTAATTCGACGGAGGAGAGCAAAGTAACCCTTTCGGGGCTTCTGAACTTCACAGATGGGTTGTGGTCGTGTTGTGGAAGCGAGAGATTGTTCGTTTTCACCACCAACCACATCGACAGGCTCGACCCCGCGCTTCTCCGGTCTGGTCGCATGGACAAACACATTCTGCTCTCATTCTGCACTTTTGGGGCATTCAAGATTCTTGCGCGCAATTACCTCTCCATTGAAGACCATGATCTGTTTCCCCAGATCCAGAATCTGATGGAGACCGCTCAGATGACGCCTGCGGATGTAACGGAACATCTCATGAAAATGAGTGATCATCATCCCACCACTGCCCTCAAGAACCTAATCCAAGCTCTTCGAGAGGCCAAAGAAAGAATAGCTACCGCCGCCGCTTCGAATGGCATGTCAGAAGAAAATGCTTAACGTCATCAGTTAAGTGCGTGCCGACGCCAATCTTTACTTACAACTTCGACATCCTCGAAGTTTAATGGTAAATTCAACAACAAAGTCTGTACTATTACATCCGAATTGTTCTCCTTTCGCTGAAATAATTGTGGCTCTGAGAGGAGACAAGTTCTGAGTTCTGTAAGAGAAATGCATATTTTCTGGAATGTTTCCAGTTTGAAAGCATTCTTAATGCGTAAAACATTAGGGAGTTTTTGTGTTATTTTTTAAATAAGTTTGATGAATAATTTTGTATAATTTAAGTGTTTAAGGGTTTTAATTTATATATTTTGAATTGAACTTATACATACAGTAAAAAAAAAATTAGTTTAATTATGATAAATCAAAATTTCACTTCAATTTTTTCCATTAAATTTGGCCACAAATCAAAATTTCACTTCAATTTTTCCATTAAATTCTGTCACCAGAAAATTCAAAAAAAAAACTAGCTCGATTACGATAAAATAAATTAAAAAATAATTAATTTAATTGAGAACAGGATTAGAATTGCCCATCTTGTGAATTTTGCTGTTTGAGTCCAAATAGGCAAAAATCTCTGAAAGGATGACACAATAGGGAATCAGTTTCCTAGATTAGCTCCAGGTTTCGGGAGGGAGTATGCTCCTATATTTGATGTGAGGGAGTTATGAGTTGTTAGATTCTCTATTCTATTAATAGCAAACCATCGGAATGTTGCTAAAGAGTTCTGAGAGGATCTTGATGTAATCTCCAATTTATTATATATTCATATGCCTATGTTTGGTTTGCTAAGAGAGTTTGAGAGGATTTCTTGATGTAATCTCCAATTTATTTAATATATTCATGATGCCTATGTTTGGTGGACGTAGCCCAGATTGGTTGGGTGAACCACGTTAAATATTGTCTTATGTGTTTGATCTTCTGTTGTTTCTATTTGTTTGCTGCACCTGATCCAACAATTGGTATCAGAGCATGTTGGAGGTGCTTCCTGGAGGTGTTGGTGCATGTACGTGATATGATACATGGAGCGCTGAGCCTGGAACTGTTAGTGCGGTGCGCTGAGCAAAGCAAGGGAACAAATCGTTGCTGTGGGGAGCGTTGGCATTCGCTGATATACCTGGGGATTGTTGAGGTTGCAGAGTGATCGGTGGTCTGTTACATGTTGGAATGCCTGACAGTTTTGACCAAGAACTTTCTGGCCAGACGGAAGGTATGGAATTATAATTTTATTGCTCGTAGTAACCTATTTCTTCAGGAGCTCCAACTTCTAATGGTTAATTCTGGTAGTATTAAGCATCTGTGTTGGGGTTGGTTTATTGAGATTCAATTGTTATGTGCTCGGTCGAAGGGGTATATGTAAGTTCTCTCCCTCGACTGTTGTGGGGCATTTCGAGTCGCATTCTTTGCAGATATTGGAGTGGGATTTGAGGACTGTTGTCTCGGTCGTAGTCGAGTTTGAACCTGTGCAATTTTACCTACAGTCCATGCATTACTCTCATGGGAACTATTGTTCTGCGTCCACTCAATCTCTGCGTACGAATACGTGATCAAATATTATGCCTATAGTTTTTTCGTACAGGAAAAATTACAGTTGGAGTAGCCCACAAATTACAGGAGATTTCTTGATTATTTGCAACGCAGGAGTGCTGTGATGCCTAAATATCAGTCGCCCTTTTTTTAAAAGTTAAATACCAACCGCCGCCCATTTTTTTTTTAAAAAAGCTAAAAGCTAATTGGGGAGCCTT
>APFE031551991.1:0-36997 GCA_000404065.3 Pinus taeda | reverse complement strand
GGGATTTCTTCCTTAGTGAATTCCGAGCTAAGGAATTATATTTCTCAATTACTGAGCAACAGTAGCAAGAAGTAAATCTACTAACTCCAGTAGGGAGTGCGTAGGCCAGCCTAGCAGCTGTGCAAAGGAGAGAGGAAGCAGTTCAACTTTTTGTTGGCTAAGATGGTAGATAATGGGCTGAGAGATCAAGATCGATTGGGCGGAGCATCCAACTATGTGATCTGGAAGGCTAGGATCTCCTGCCTTCTAGATGAGCATGATCTCAAAGCCTATGTCGATAGTGTGGTAGTTGAAGTTGTCGATGTAGATCCGCTCAAGAAGTACAAGGCTGAGATGGTGAAGGCCAAGCGGTTGATCCTCAACAAAATGAGGGATCATGTTGTATGTCACATTGCTAGCAAAGGGATGAACAAAGAGATGTGGGATGCCTTGGAAACTTTGTATCAAGGATATTCCGAGCAGCGGAAGATGTACTTGGAGGAGAAAATGAGATCCGCATTGATCTGTCCCTATCGAAGCTTTAAGAAGTCTGAGATCAGTTGGCAGTTGCAGGATCAGTGCCTCAGCCTACATAGATGGTGAGGTTGGCGTTGAATTTAGTCTCAAAAGAATGAAAAGTATTTGTCTAGAGTATCCTCGGCAGAGAGAAATTACCTGATTTGGAAGGAATGTGGGTCGCTCTTCAACAGGTAGAGGTGAGGCGAGACTTAGTCAAATGAAAACTTGAAGGCAACAACAGTAGTGGGACGAATCCCAAGGAGGAGGAGGAGAATGCAACCCTTGAATCAAAGGGGCAACAGGAGTAGCAGAGGCGGAAGGAGGATGTATCTAAGATCAAATGTCTCTGATGTGGTGAATTTGTCCACTACACTACGCAGTGTCCTCTTAAGAAGAAGGACGAAGACGAGAAACATGATCCGTAGGCTGCAACTGCGAGGATCAAGGAGGAGTTTTCCATGATTGCCTTGATACCTCCAGGGGAGAGGTGGTGTGATGTAGTATTGTAGTTCGAAAGAACTGCAGATGGGTAGGATCCATGAGGAATCCACCTCTTGGATCAATACCTTGCTATGGGAGCCCATATTAGAAGTCGTAGGATGGACAAGTGTCAATTGGTGCAGAGGAATGCTAGAGTGACAATTGCAGTGGCTAGGAGCACCAGAGATTGAAAAACGCAGAGCAGAGTTGAAAACAGTGCAAATTCAACAACAACGTAGAGACTTCAGAGGGTCAGTGCAGAGACTAGAAGCAGTCAAAACTCCAACAATAGATGCATCACACTGAACACCTTTGGTTCAATGTTTTGGATGTTTTTCTGTTGCAAAAACAACAAAGTTGCAGTGAAGATGCAGTTGGTAGCAGCACAGATGCATCATTTGCACAGTAGTTGGTGGGAAGTGATGTCATACATGATCAACGTAGAGGGAGATGTTACAGAGTTAGGGTGATGCTTCAGCAGGTTGCATTACTAGAGCACATTCCTCGCTAAGAGCGGGTGTTGATTTATGGTAGCATCAGATGTGCTCTAAGCCTCAAAATGTGTAGGGAGGCTAGGACACATGTATTCCAGAATACCTAGAAATCGTTTTGGGAAATTCCACTCAGAGACAATTTTATTAAAATAATTAATTATTTTTAATGGATGCCTAAGTCTAAACTGAGGAAATTAAAATAATTTAAGGGTATTAATAAAACTGGGTGTGAATCTTTTAGAAGAAGATGATGATCGAGTCAATATGATCTGAGTCATTGATTAGAATTTAATTTGGGTCGTTGATTACTCAAAGAGAAGATTATAAGAAGGACTTTGATGGGCATTTGGAAGACACATCGAGTGAGATCAAGAGATCAGTTTCTCAAGAGAGAAGCGTAGTAGTTGCAACAAGGATATTTCTTGTAGTGAGGGGCAGGGATGGTTTTCTAGAGGAAGTTTTTTCTAATCTATAGAGTGCAAGGCAGAGAGGGCAGAGAGTAGTCTGGAAAGGCAGCGCATAGCTATGTTGTGGCAGTGCAGAGCTTCAGAGGGAGTCTGTATTTCTACCGGGGAACAGTTGGGATCTAGTGCCGGAGCCGAGGTGTAAGACCCAGAGGCCAGAGGGTCAAAGTTTCCAGCTAGCAGGAGATGAAGAGGAGGTGCAACACAGTCCCAACAATAGTGACGTAGTTATTGCATAGGTGCGATGCAGTGTTGCGCAGAGGCTCATCTCTAGTGGAGATCAATGTCGGATTTTCCAGTGACAAGGTGAGATCATCTCGCTATCTTTTGTCCAGTTAGATATCTGTATAGGATTGCCATTTTGGGCATCTGAAGAATTGTATTCAGAAACTACTGCATAATAATACAAACCCTCAGTTGTTGCATCAATTTTCCCACATTGGGTTTTTCTGGGGACATTTGTCCAAAAACAACAGTGTCACTTGTTTGTGTGTTATTTCTTCTTGCTCGGTTCTTGTTTCCGCATATAATTTAATTAGTAAAGGTTGTAGTCGTATTTACTTCGATATTTATAGTGTAACACAATAAATAACTTGCATGAATTAACAAGTAGGAGAAGTAATATCATTTTGTTGCAATAAAGGATTTGGGTCTCAAAATTTTCACACTTGGTGTTTACTTTCTATGAAATAACATGAACAAGACTTCTTATTGGATGTGTTACATTTTATCCTTTGTATACTTTGTTTTAGGCACATGAAAAATCTTTTTGTATTGATGTAATTAGTAAAACCACAATAATTAAAAATAATGACTAAAAATGCAATACTCTTAAAAATATTATATTTAATACCATTATTAAAAAAACTTTATTATAATTGTGTTGAAAATAAGAAAAACTATAATTTTTTAAAAAATCTATCTTATTTTAAAATATAAAAATAACATAATATAAAATAGGTTTTGTATACACTTTCTATAAAGTTTCAACTCAAATTTTTTATTAAATAATATAAAATAATATCCATAATTTTAATACTAAATGGTAAATTATATCAATGGTATACTTTGGAGTCTTTGGCTTCAAAGAGATAGGCATCTAATATTTACTGAAATTTGAATTATACAGCCATTTGTTCTCTAAGTTGCTTAAACTTGTAAAATATTTCACAGCTGATTAGACGAATGACAACCTCATTGTCACGTCACTAAGTGTCGACACATGGTAGCAAAAAATACACGTCATGGACATTGGAGAGAAATAGGGAGCCGATGATTTGATGGCAGAGCCCACACATCTGAGGCGAATGCTATTTCCAACCCTATAGCAATATAAATGCCCTCTGACATGCGAGGGAAATAGCATTCGCCCTCTCTCTCCACGCTCCATTCATTTGTTCACGTGCTGGAGAGAGAGGGCGAATGCTATTTCCCTTACATGTCAAAAAGAATTTATATTACTACAAGATTGGAAATAACATTCACCCACATCTGATCTCTAAATTCTTATTTTCTTAACTTTTTAGTGCCATGACATATATTATTGGAAGCCCCACGTTACATGAGTGGATGTCACCTTGAAAGTAACACGTGAGTGGTTCTCTCAATTTCTAAATTAAAATAACACTTGGGGTGTATTTTAAAAATGAAGTGATGAGATAATTCCAATGGCCTACCTTTCAAGTCCATATTGCCAACTTTATAGAGCTATATGGGGAGACAATAATATCATTTGATCACTAATAATATAATCACATGGATTTTGACTTTATATAGAAATATATAAAAGTTAAAACATATATTCTATGCTCTTTCCCACTCTAATTCGATTTCTATTTCTACGGATTGTTTGGGTTATTGTCATGTACACAATATTCATTTATGGCTTTTGGTTGTACAAATGGTCCAAGCGAAAATGTGATTAAACAATATGCTGCATCGTAAAACGTGAATAAATACCACTTTTTCAAAATTTGTTGGTAGAAACGAGATGTTCAAGTTTTTTCCACGATTGTGTAGATTCATGTACGACCTTAATGAACTCCAGCTAGGTTTGATTAGATATGTTTTTCAAATACCATTTATACTACCAGGAAAAACAAGCTTGATTTTTCATTAGTTTTGAAATTTCTAAATAATTTTATAAAATTTATTTAAGTTTTGAAAAAATAAATATTTTGAAAATCAAAAAATAAATTTGAATTTATATTATTGGAGTGAAATGACTAATTCATAGTGTTTAAAAATTGAATTAAAAAAACTGTTAAAAAAAAATTATTTAAAAAACAAAAATTCAAAAAAAAATTGTATTCAGCCAAGCGTGATAATATTTGATAAAGAGTGCATTTATCAAATCTAAATATTTATAAAAATGAATTATTGTATGAAGTACCAAACCAAGTGTCATAGTATTTAATAAAGTGTACACCTATCAAATCTATTTTGCTATTTATTTTTACTATATAGTTTTACTAATAAAAATATTTTTTTCAGGAGAAAAAAAGCATGATATATTATATTGAGTAAATATAAAAATAAATGTACATGCATATATGGTCCACATATCACACATATTCTTGTATCACATCTGATACATATAGATCTGTCATATCAAAAGACATATATGAGGATGTGTAAACAGCAGTGTGTGTGAGCCATAATAGTGTTTATGGCCTCAAATAGTCTAAAATGGAGATAGTGGATGGATAACAAAATCATTCATATTCAAACAAATCCATATATCATGTACCATGTAGCCATGGTATTGTCCAAAATGAAAGATATAGGCATATGGGAATCATTGAAGATTCGTGAGTTTCGCCATTTCCATGCCGTCCATAAAAATATGAGGATGAGAAATCGTCGATTCCCATTTTGTCTGCTCCACCATAAGAGAGCTGCACGGGGAGAGTAAAAAACAGTCAGTGGAAAATCAAAAGTATTTGCCAGTACATACCAGATCTGCAGTGTGGATGGGCATATGAAAAACATGTGAAGGGGGTCGTGCCATGAGCGCTTCCTGAGATTGTCCCATGAGAGATTCTTATTGTGGTAGACCAACCACGCAAAATGAATAATCTTAAGAGGACACTTCGCCTTCCAAAAAACTAAAGGGAAAGGCGGTGGAGAGTTTGATGATCTGAAACTGATCATATATGAATATATGTCTCTGACAGTCACAGGCCTCCGATTATTGCAAACAGTCCAGTTGAGATGATCAACAGGGCCATGACGATGGAAGCTTCCCCGGGATAATGATTCCTTGATCGATACCCAGTTTCCCTCCAATATGTCCAGCAGGTTGAGATCATGACCATCCTTCCAGATAGGTGTTGAGCCGCGCCATTCTTTGATGAGTTTGTCCCAAGTGAAAATACCATGCCGCTGTAGATGAGAGGTGAGGTCCCTTGGTATGTGTAAATCACCAAGACCACAAATGATGGGGTCGATGCCAATGAGGACACTACTGCCAGTTAAATATAGTCATTCAAATATTGTATTATATAATTTTTAATTTCACTGTTTAAAATTTTTAATTAATTAATTGGATTAAGGAATTTAATATAAGAGATAAAATAACTCTTATATATACTAATATAATATATATAATTTATTTAAAATTTAATTATTTTTCATAAATCATTTAGAGTTCTTTTTTAAATATAAATTTATCTATAATTAATTTATTTAGACAATTTTTATTAATTTATTTTTATTGTTTTTTATATGAAAAATATGATGTTGATTTCAAAATTTATATATTATATTTAATACAAATTCTTAAATAATATATAATAATAATTTAAGAGATATAAATATGATATTATATGTAAGGCTATCTTAAATTGGGGTTTATGACGACTATGTGTGTGTGGGGGGTTTTGGAGGCTTTTAACTCTATAAACATTAAAATTAATCTAAAGTAATTATCAATTACTTTTTACATAAGAAGTAGGTATTAAGCATCAATTTGCATATTACACTTGTTTATTTTGTTTTTGGAAATGAGATCTTTAATTTTTTCCTACGATTGAGTAGATTCATCCGCGATCTTAATGAACTCTAGCTAGGTTTGATTGGACACGGTTCTCATCAACAGAAACTTGAGTAATGCAAATAAAATCAAGAGGATTGTTAATATAACATAGATATGCAAGAGCGATTGGATAAGTAGAGGTTCTTGCAATTATCTAGATATGTTCCAACTATGCATGGAATCTCTTCTGAACTTCAAGGTTTAGCATTAATTTTTTCATGGTTCAGTTTGTCCTTTCACACAGTATTTATGTATTCACAAGTATGACAATGACGAGTTAAAATGGTTTAGGATGCGAAGTAAATGGTTGCCCTAAACATCAATCAATATTACGAAACATTACAACAATCTATACTAAATAATAAAAAATTACATATGTAAGACAATTAAAACCAAGTGAAAAGTTAATGCCTTAATTATTAAGTTTATAATATTAATACTAATAATCTAATTTTAAGGTTACATCTAAGTCATACGCAAAATTGGTATACGAAATCTCTTTGTTTGTTGGACAAGAGATGAAAACTTAGAAATTTAAAATAACTCGAAAAAAACCTTAACATAAACTTTTTCTAACTATAACTAACTAGATGTGGATCGTGTTACAATATTAGATAAACCAATTTCCATGTTAAGTCATCACCTATTTAATATTCTTCATATTTTTTTATTTCACATCAGAGAACATATATTTGAGCTTTTCCTTCATTCCCCATCCTTCAACCATAGGTTATATAGTTCCCAATGTGATATTTTTTCATAGACATCATTTGTATTTGACAGTAATTTGTTGTGCGAGGACCTAAACTTGCTTAACCATTGTAAGGATTCCTCCTTCAATTTTAGATTTCCAGAATTTTGATATTTTCTCTGTAAACCTTAATGTAAAACTTTCAAATAAATATTCCACTATCTCTTCCGACATGGCTAGTAATAAAGCTTGCCAAAATTGTTCTAAATTGCTTTGCAACCATCTTCCCAAATGCTTGACATCTTTCCATGTTCTCTATACTCATATAATTTTGACTCTTGAATTTGTTGAGCACACACTTGTGCTTTGGAAGGGGGGTTGCGGGGTGGCTGAATCAATGTAAGTAGATTTTCACTTATTTAAACTTTCTTAAACCATAAGAAAGGAATCACATATGGCATCTATCAATTACATAACATGTAACACAAGATTGATGTGGAAACCATTCTTGGAGAAAACCACAAAATTCCTTTTTATAATTCTTTGCAGGAAACAACCTACTATTACAAATATTTGTAGGCACCAAACAATTCTTCTAGATCTTCGTAGACATTAATCCCCACTACTAAGAACCAACTTAGCAAGACACAAGAATCTCTTTATTTATGCAACTTACCAACCTACAAATACCTTCTTCAAGATTGATTTCCTAAAAAAACACCAAATTTTATTCCCTCTTCTATATATTTACTCATTAATGTGCTAGGTGAAAGTTATGGTCACTTTCCCAAAACTTGTTGATTTTTGGCCTCTTACTAAGAGAAAACTTGTATAGCATGCCATGTGTCAAATTCTTTATATCCAATTCTGAAATTTGTATGTTAGTCACTTCAGTATGTCTCCTCATATCTATGAAAATTCCATACTTTGAAATGTGCCAAAAAAGAATTATAGCAAAAATGTCATGATCGCTCTTTTGAAATTGATTTTAGGACCATTCACATACCATAACTTATACAATGTATATCTAAGGAATTATAGTGAATGAAAATATGATTTTTTAGGATATGTACCTTGAGTATTTTTTCTTAATATTCTCAAAATCTCATGGTATAATTCTTCATAGAAAGTAAACAATAGCAAAAGTTTCAAGTTCGCTCATTTAAAACTGATTTCAAGACCATTTACAAAAAACAAAGCTACCAACTTAATGAAAACTAGACCGGGTTCTCTTTTTTTCAAAGGTCACAACAAATCATGATTTTCATGCCGATTTTGAAAAGTGTTGATAACATCAACCCTTATTTTTGTGGAGCACATTTTCGACACTTTAAATTTTCTTATGTATTAATTATTAGCATTTTTTTAAAATATTAATGATTTTCACGTCGATTTTGAAAAGTTTTGATGCAACATCAACCCCCTTTTTTGGGGGTTTATTTTTGATACTTTACATTTTCTTATATATTATGGATACATTTTTTTAAATGTTGGTTATTTAACATTTTTTCATGTAATCTTCTTCTTCTTATTGTCCTTTTTTTTTTGGAGATGTTTTCTTTTTAAGTGTTTTCCAAGTTTGTGTTTTTTGGTTTTTATTTTAATTTTAATTTTTTAAATTTTCAATTATTTTGAAAAGTAAGGATTTTTTTTTTACAAGGTCAATATTTTGAAATGTAAGGATTTTTTTTTAACAAGGTCAATATTTTGAAGTTAGGAGTTGCCATATGTTTATGTCTTATTAATTAATATTTCAATATACATCAAATGATTGTCATTGAAAAACTAATAATTTTAAACATTTGACATAAACACACACATTTTGAGTATATATATAAATACAAAAATACAAAACTTTTTCGTTAAAATGACACATCAAATAAATTATTACTATGAACAAAAAAAGGTTTAAAAAACAACTTTCTTTATGAATTTTATGTCATGAAATATTAATGCTAAAAGTTTTTTTTTCTAAAAAAAATGATTCACATAAAAAACAGATAATAAAAATATTAAAGATATAACAATAATAACTGAACGTTTATCTTTATCATAAAATCTTAAAGTTGAAACATTACAAGTATACTTATGAATAGTTCTCCAAATTGAGCTTGATTTTCAAGCATAACTTAAATTTAATTAACAATATCATATAATTCATATCATTATCTTCAAGAGCTTCATTATAATTTTCTTTCATAGTATTATGTGCTTTTATTTTGTCATCTTCCTATCTTGTTTGATCTTTGATGTCCACAAATATCTTGAAGTGTCTCTTTCCAATCATTCCATCTACAATGACTGAGGTTCTTTTGTTTTTTTCACACACGTGACTCATTAAAATCCTCTTTGCTCAAACCAATTTCTTGCATTACATCTACAAGAATTTTAATTACATTATTTCTTTGTTGAATAAAATTGCATTACAGTGAGTCTTTATCAATTGTTATGCAATTTCTTATTTTTTGTAGGCAACATACTAGTCTCATACTTAATTATCAAGTTCACAAAAAATAATAAGCAAATTAGTATAAACACATAAAAAGCAAAACAAAAAGATTGAATCTTACAAAAACATAAAAATTATTTATATCTAGCACCAAACATATGTCTCGTACTCTACCAACTACCCCATAATTTCCACCATATCAAATCTCATAATATAGAAAATTTGTCCCCCTTCATATATATTTAATATATCATGAAAAACTCATTTTATTTTCCTCTCCACATGTGCCATTCTCTAACTTGCTTCACTGATTTTGAGGGGTCAGTTGTTTGGCTTTTACCATAGGTGTTAGTTCGATTTTGTTGAGTAGCATTCATAGAGGGTCTAGTTGCATATTTAGAGGTTTTAATTGTTGTCCTTTGTCCATAAACATTCACAAATACTTTTTTTAATGTCATTTTCTTAAATAAAAAAATAAAATAAATAATAATAAATTATAGTTTTTTATTATTATCATAGAAAAATTAATACTCTTATTATATTAATAAAAAACAGCTCCCACATTTAAGCAAATTAATTATTTTAATATTTTTTAAATAAATTAACAAAAAGAACCATTTATAACATTCAAGTAAAAATATTATTAAAAATAAAATATTAAAAATATATATAGCCCCAACCAAAAAAAACAAAATATTTAACCTCAAAAAACATACAAATTGTAATGAAAATAAACAAAATTAACATAAATAACATAACATAAAAAAAATAATACAAAAACTAAAACAACATTGAAAAATAAAAAATAAACATTAATTTTTTTTAATTTTTTTAAATATTATTTTTTCTAATGTTAGTAATTCTAAAACCACATTTCAAAAAATAAATAAAATTTAAATTAAAAATATAAGAAATGTAAAATTCATATAATTTTAAAAACTAAAAATGAACAAATTTAATTAAAAAATAAATGAATAAACAAAATAAATAATTAAAAAATAAATTTTAATTAAAAATTAAAAACAAATATAGTTTAAAAATATTTAAAAATTATTAATTTAAAAATTTTTAAAAAAAGTACTAAAAAAAATATATATAATGAAATCCGTGGAAGCGAGCCCATGTATAGTGATGTGGCATAGCCATGGTGGAAATCACGTGAGGTGTGACATGGTAGCAATGTAGAAGGCCACATGGTAGAATCTGGTGACATGGAAAGAGGTCATTTGCGGAAACTTTGAATGGTCATATATTTTGATCTGCGATTTAGATTGAGCTGAATTTAACATCGCCAGGAAAGTATCGACAAGATGAATGCAATGACGATTTTTATTTGGAATTTTGAAGAGTTTGAAAAATGTTGAGAGTTAAACGCCACTTCCATAACAGGACATTGGAGCGTGGTTCTGTCATAGTAATTGCCTTATTATACTATTAGTTCGGCTATGGGTGGTAAGGGGGCATGTTATAGAATGAATTGAATCTCATCATCTAGAGTGATTTTTCCAAATGGAAGCTAACTGATAATTACATTAAATTCATTTAAGTGCTTCGTAACTAACGCACCTTCTATCATCTTGAGATTATATAATTTCTTCATTAGGAACACTTTGTTTGTTGTTGTGTTCTTCCTGTATAGGTCATGCAACTTTTTCCATAGACTTTTGGCTATCTTCTCCTCAGCCGGATTGAAGTACACATTCTTTGTCAAGTACTGCCAAATTGTAGCAATGGATTTCCTATCCAACTTCCTCCTATCTTCACATGTCATCGTTGAGGTTTTCATTGCTACTCCGTTAATCGACAAGCATTGATCCTTCAAGATCAATATATCCTCCATTTGAGATTTCCACATGATGAAATTAGCCCCGTTAAGCTTCTCCATATCACTCATTATAGAGTCCATATTTCTCAACAGACCTAGCAAAAAAAAACAAAGTCTGATACTAGTTGTTAAAAAATAGCAAAAAATATAATATTCTTTATAAAAAAAATAAAAACAAACCATGATTGAGAACCACAACACCAAAAGTTTAAGTGGAACTCAACAATGTATGGGAAAAACCACAAGGAAATAGAAGATTTCTTTCTATATTCAAGAAGAATTCTTCGTACAATCAAGAAGAAGTTTTCATTACATTTTAGAAGTCTTCGCTATGTTCAAGAAGAATATTGGAGAGAAAAATAAAATTAAAAATATCTACATTCTCCCTCAACCATATTTGAACTCACACTTAAATATTTCCACTCATAAGTTAAATATTTACATACACTCTTAAGTATATTTGCATTAACACTTACAAAAATTACTCTTAACAATATTTTGCATTTCATAACAATCAACCTTGATCCATCTTAACTAGAGATCTACCAGGCCTCAAAGATTAAATATCTTTTACTATAAAATAGGTATATACCTCAAGAGATCTTACTTAGATTTGGATTCACACTGATCAAAAATCACTCCCTAGATCCACCAAGCCCCAGGTGAGACTAAAGCTCCTTTCTAGAATTAGCAAAAAATGAAATTGTTACCATTCATAAGTGTGTGTGTGTATATATATATATATTTCAATTTTCACTTATCCTTCTTCCCCTCTATATCTATTGTTATAATTCATTAGTGTGTAATTTTTTTTTTCACCAATTTTCGTTTATCCTTCTTCCCCTTTGTATCTACTTCTAAATAGATATACTCAATATACATTACACATGCATAGGTATTTAAAAACAGGAAAAGAAGAAGTTAGTAACATTTTTTTTCGAGTAAGCAATGTGCTTGCGTCAATATATGAAATTTTGTTTGGAAGGAATACTGATATAGAATCCTTTTGTTAGGAAATGAAATAATTAATGCTTATTTCTAAAATCTCAATTTTCATGCAGTATTGATATCGTACAATGGAATGTGATTTTAAAAAAGTCAAATCAAAATCAGTCACAACTGTGAATAATTCTTACCACAGGTACAAGGAGTATGAGAAGTATGAGTTTTTTTCTGCTCCGTAAATGTTAATTGCGACTAATAATATATTTGAGAGATCACATCGTACATGCAATTAATATGGAAAATCTCTAATATGGAAGATCTCCCGGCACAGTTAACTACATCAACCATACGACACGTTCTCAATTCCGAGTACTATTATGACGTCAAAAAACTGCCATGACTGTAAAGCAGTACTACCATGACCATAAACCACAAGAACTACCATCACTGTAAACCAGTACTGCGATGACCGTAAACCACATCATTGTTTGTAAAATAAGAGTGAAGTCTTAACAACCAATCAAATTTTAAATACATAAAATTAAAAATTAAAAAAATATATATATAATTTAATTTTATAAAATTAACATTATCTATAGTCATTTGATTTTTAAGTCAAATAAGAAATAATGTATGGTCAACGCAAAAATGAACGCGTTATACCCCGCGCCAGGGATAATATACAAATGGTCCAAGTGAAAATGTGATTAGACAATAATGTTGCAGCCGGAAATTAGCTTTCTTACATTTGAAGTAAACACCACTTTTTTAATTTGCTTGCAGAAACGAGATGTTCAATTTTTTTCCACAATTGTGTAGATTCATGTGCGACCTTAGTGAACTCCGGCTAGGTTTGATTGCACATGGTTCTCAAACACCACTTTTTTAATATGTTTCTATAAACGAGATTTTCAATATTTTTCTACGATTGTGTAGATTCATCTGTGACCTTAATGAAGTCTAGCTAGGTTTGATTGGACACGGTTCTCATCCACAAAAACTTTGTGTAATGTAAATAAAATCAAGAGGATTGTTAATATAACAGAGCTAAGCAAGGAGTCATGAGTACCAGTATGATACTATGTGGTTTACTCATCATCATGGTGTCAACTAGTCAGATTGGTTAGCAATATTTTCACTTTTAAAAACCCACTTTGTAATGTTTGGCTTTTCACTTGCTTTTAAAACTCTGTTTTGGTAGTTTGATTTGTTTTTTGCCTTTGTTGGACTAAATGCTTTGAATTTTTGACTCTTTTGCAGGAGTTGGAGTGCAAGAGCTTGGCAAGGTGACCAGGTCTGCATCTCGAAATTATTACATATAGGAAAAATGAAATTACATGAAATCTTGTATATAAAACATAAAAAACTCTGTTTTCCCTTAAAACAGGGTTTTGAGGAGAAATCAATCACTGAGCATGTGATTATTGAAATTTTTGTTGCTCAGACTTTATTTGACCTCCTCATGTGCCTGCTGACTATTATTGAGCTTTTACAAGACCTTGAGGACAAACCCTAGACCTAATGAGACCTAAAACCCTAAAATGACTTTTGCAGATGTAAAGACAAAAAATGACTGTAAATGACCTGAAAATGTGACAGCTGGTAAAGATCATGAGGGAAAGATTTATAAAATTCCACTGCCATCAGATGATCCATGATCCTAATGGAATGCAACTGATCAGATGAGACACCTAAAATGCAATGCAAAGAGAGAATTTTGATCACTGATGGAGGGATGAAGATACCGACACTAACATATTAGAATTAAACGAATATTCATTCAGAAATCATCACACGTCTAAATACATTTGAAACAAGAACTAATTTATGAAAACTATGAAAATTTAACCAAGAAGTGCACTTAGCTTGGTGTGGGGGCCCTCCACCCTTCCCTTGCACACTTGAAGAAATCTCAGCTACATCAACTTCAGTAAATCAACCAAGCATGAACAACAAATTGAAATGAAACAGGTTATTCAATTATCTTTCAGTCTTCAAAGAGTCTCAAAATCAAATTACATTAATTCTACATTAATTCTACATGCCATAAGCCTTCAAAGTTTTGGCTTAAATAAAAGATCATGAAACAAATTGATCTAAAGTATCTCTAACAAATATATGTATCCATATCCACCTATCCAAGTCGAATCCATCCAATCTATCATTAGAAATATGGAAAATCCCATGAAATCATAAAACTGCCCTATTTCCTTGGGATTTTCTGGATGACTAGTCATGTTTGACCAGCCTTGGCCAGGCATGATTTAGCTTGTTTTGACCAAACCAATTGGAATTAGTTCAATCCTAGTTCCCAATCTTTCCATTCATGTATCTAGCTCGAGCTCAACTCTCCTGCAAATATGTCATCCACATAGACATTACGGGAATTTCTGATTCTGTCCAAAAATACTCTTAAAACCCAATTTTTGCAAAAATATCTAAACATTGAAAAACATAATTTATTTGCTTGAATATGAATAATAAGGTCAAAACAAGGTGTATATGGATGGTATATGGTGGAAAATGATGGAAATTAGGTGGATTTTAATAAGAAAAATTTGATAAAAAACGAGGGCCAACAATGTGCATGAGACATGGTTATAGGAGTTACCATATCAATAATCTTTGTTCTCCTTTTTTTCCCATAATATCCACATTTTTATTCTTAGTTTGATTACACATGATGATTGACTTCAACATATAATACAGTGTGAGAGTTATATATGTCCAAGTCACTACAATTAAGGATCTCTTCCTATTTAACAAGGGAATGGTTTGGAAGAAGTGATGGCTAGATTTGGTCTCTCCCTTAAAGAGAAAACATAGGTGAATTATCTTCACATTATAGATATTATATTTTCAAGTGAATAGTTAATCAAACCATATCTTGTTTCACTTAAAATATCTTCCGTAATGAATATAAATATTAAAGGAGGGTGAGCCTTCCAAGTGGGTTGTCCTTCCCCAAATTATATTGAACAAGAAAGAAAATAAGTTCGATGATATGAAGTAGTTTCCTCTATTGAATGCTTAAATTATATACTAAATAAAAATCATTTATGGAGTTCCCAAATGCCTGTAGGTTAAGAATTGCGTGCCTAACTCCCATTTAGTACTTTTTTTTACAGAATTGATTCGAATTGTAGAGAGAATGAAATGAAAGAACATGCAATAATATATAAATAATGCAAACACAATGTTACAACATGCTTTTATAGTGAAAATCAATTTCTCTTAATGAATAAACTAGTGAAAAGAAATTTGATATACATAAGAATACAAATGTCTAGAACAATGGCAGCTTATCATCTCTAAGAAGAGATGTGATGGTTACACTCAAATAAATAAATAAAAACCCTTCCTAAAAGGTGAAAAGTATAGTTTATAGTAATGTTAATTAAACATAGGAAACAAAACCCATAAAATGAAAGAAATAGAACCCTAACATTATTAGGGTTAGGGCATTACTGAATTGGACAAAATTGAGTTGTCCAAGAAATTGGGGAGCATTGTAAACATCATAACTTTCACTCGTTGCTATATTTTGATTCTTCATTAACTCGCTGGAAATGAATGTAGGTGTCTATGATTTTGGTGTCATTACCCCCAAAAGTGCATAGGAAATCCCTCAAAAATATGTTGAAAATTCATGAATAAAAAATTTGCCAATATTTGGACCATTTTTTAGATACCCTAGTTGGCCACCTCAATTAGTTCGTGGCCCTTGCATATTAATAGTCTCCATTGTGTCAAGTTGTCAAAACTGATGAGGAAACTTTTGTTGGATTTGATTCTTGCCAAACCAATATCCTTGGTGAATACATTGTCATCCTTTGACAATCCAATAAGGTTATATGTTTTGATGGTGGTTTCTCTTCATCTTGGTCTCCATGACATAAGATACTATAACTTTCTCAATGAAGTTAGGGTTTGTCTTTGTAATATTCAAGTGTTCTTCCACTTTTGAGGTGGAAAGTATGGATGCCACAACCACATTAAGTAAAGGGTGTAAATTGAAGAAGGACACAAGATTCACTTAAAAGTTACTTTTACCACGACTTTGGTGGTAATGTGAGTCCCATATGAGAGTGGTTTGAGGATCCTTTGGTATTTTTTGAGTTGTTTCTTCTGCAACTACAACCACACATTGTCACCAACCTAAAATTTGTGATGGACATGACTTTGATCATGTTATTTCTTATACTTGGTGTTGATTTATGGTAACATCAGATGTGTTATAAGCCTCAAAATATGCAGGGAGGCTAGGACACATGTATTCCAAAATACCCAGAAATCATTTTGGGAAATTCCAACCGGAGACAACTTTATTAAAATAATTAATTATTTTTAATGGATGCCTAAGTCTAAACTTAGGAAATTAAAATAATTAAATGGTATTAATAAAACTGGGTGTGAATCTTCTAGAAGAAGATAGAGATCGAGTCAATATGATCGAGCCATTGATTAGAAATTAACCTGGTTCGTTGATTACTCAATGAGAAGATTATAAGAAGGATTTTGATGGAAATTGGAAGACACATCAAGTGAGATCAAGAGATCGATTTCTCAAGGGAGTAGCGCAACAATTGTAGGAGAAGTTACCAAGGATATTTTTTGCAGTGAGGGGCAGGGATAGGTTTCCGGAGGAATTTGTTTTTTTGATCCGGAGAGTGCAAGGCAAAGAGGGCAAAGAGTAACCTAGAGAGGCAACGCAAAGCTTCAGAGGGAGTCCATAATTCTACTGGATAACAATCGAGATCTAGTGTCAGGGCCGGGGTATGAAATCGGGAGACCAGAGGGCTGAAGTTTCCAGCTAGCAGGAGGTCAAGAGGAGGTGCAGCGCAGTCCCAGTAGCAGTGACGCAGTAACTACATAGGTGTGACACAGTGCTAATCAGAGGCTCATATCTAGTGCAGATCAGTGCCAAAATTTCCAATGACAGGGTGAGATCATCTCACTACCTTTTGTCCATTTAGATCTCTATATAGGATTTCCAGTTTGGGCATCTGAAGAATTGTATTCAGAAACTGTTGCATAATAATACAAACCCTCAGCTGCTACACCAGTTTTCCCACAATGGGTTTTTTTCCGGGGACATTTCTCCAAAAACAACGATGTCACTTGTGCGTGTGTTATTTCTTCTTGCTCAGTTCTTATTTCTGCATATAATTTAATTAGTGAAGGATGCAGTCGTATTTACTTTGATATTTACAGTGTAACATAGTAAATAACTTGCATGAATTAACAAGAAGGAGAAGTAATATAAATTTGTTGCAGTAGGGGATTTGGGTCTCCAAATTTTCACATGGTTTTAGAGTGTAGGTGAAGCAAGAGAGCATACAAGAAGAGTCCAATATTGAAGAGAAGGAGGGAGATCGAAGTGTTGCATAGACAACAGATCGAATCCCTAGAGGGATTGCGCAATCCAGGCCAAGAGGGCAAGATTCTTGAGGAAAATCTCTCTCTGAGTGAGTTGATAGAGAGGTAAGATTTCTAGTTCGTGAATGTTCAATGGAAGATGGAGTAGTGTCGCAACAGATTTCGTGCAGAGCAGTCTTCAGGTGGGAAGTAGTTTTCTGCAGTGTTTGTTGGGTCAGGAAAGCGACAGAAGAAGGAATAAGGCAGTTTTTGAGGGGATTTCTTCCTTAGTGAATTCCGAGCTAAGGAATTATATTTCTCAATTACTGAGCAACAGTAGCAAGAAGTAAATCTACTAACTCCAGTAGGGAGTGCGTAGGCCAGCCTAGCAGCTGTGCAAAGGAGAGAGGAAGCAGTTCAACTTTTTGTTGGCTAAGATGGTAGATAATGGGCTGAGAGATCAAGATCGATTGGGCGGAGCATCCAACTATGTGATCTGGAAGGCTAGGATCTCCTGCCTTCTAGATGAGCATGATCTCAAAGCCTATGTCGATAGTGTGGTAGTTGAAGTTGTCGATGTAGATCCGCTCAAGAAGTACAAGGCTGAGATGGTGAAGGCCAAGCGGTTGATCCTCAACAAAATGAGGGATCATGTTGTATGTCACATTGCTAGCAAAGGGATGAACAAAGAGATGTGGGATGCCTTGGAAACTTTGTATCAAGGATATTCCGAGCAGCGGAAGATGTACTTGGAGGAGAAAATGAGATCCGCATTGATCTGTCCCTATCGAAGCTTTAAGAAGTCTGAGATCAGTTGGCAGTTGCAGGATCAGTGCCTCAGCCTACATAGATGGTGAGGTTGGCGTTGAATTTAGTCTCAAAAGAATGAAAAGTATTTGTCTAGAGTATCCTCGGCAGAGAGAAATTACCTGATTTGGAAGGAATGTGGGTCGCTCTTCAACAGGTAGAGGTGAGGCGAGACTTAGTCAAATGAAAACTTGAAGGCAACAACAGTAGTGGGACGAATCCCAAGGAGGAGGAGGAGAATGCAACCCTTGAATCAAAGGGGCAACAGGAGTAGCAGAGGCGGAAGGAGGATGTATCTAAGATCAAATGTCTCTGATGTGGTGAATTTGTCCACTACACTACGCAGTGTCCTCTTAAGAAGAAGGACGAAGACGAGAAACATGATCCGTAGGCTGCAACTGCGAGGATCAAGGAGGAGTTTTCCATGATTGCCTTGATACCTCCAGGGGAGAGGTGGTGTGATGTAGTATTGTAGTTCGAAAGAACTGCAGATGGGTAGGATCCATGAGGAATCCACCTCTTGGATCAATACCTTGCTATGGGAGCCCATATTAGAAGTCGTAGGATGGACAAGTGTCAATTGGTGCAGAGGAATGCTAGAGTGACAATTGCAGTGGCTAGGAGCACCAGAGATTGAAAAACGCAGAGCAGAGTTGAAAACAGTGCAAATTCAACAACAACGTAGAGACTTCAGAGGGTCAGTGCAGAGACTAGAAGCAGTCAAAACTCCAACAATAGATGCATCACACTGAACACCTTTGGTTCAATGTTTTGGATGTTTTTCTGTTGCAAAAACAACAAAGTTGCAGTGAAGATGCAGTTGGTAGCAGCACAGATGCATCATTTGCACAGTAGTTGGTGGGAAGTGATGTCATACATGATCAACGTAGAGGGAGATGTTACAGAGTTAGGGTGATGCTTCAGCAGGTTGCATTACTAGAGCACATTCCTCGCTAAGAGCGGGTGTTGATTTATGGTAGCATCAGATGTGCTCTAAGCCTCAAAATGTGTAGGGAGGCTAGGACACATGTATTCCAGAATACCTAGAAATCGTTTTGGGAAATTCCACTCAGAGACAATTTTATTAAAATAATTAATTATTTTTAATGGATGCCTAAGTCTAAACTGAGGAAATTAAAATAATTTAAGGGTATTAATAAAACTGGGTGTGAATCTTTTAGAAGAAGATGATGATCGAGTCAATATGATCTGAGTCATTGATTAGAATTTAATTTGGGTCGTTGATTACTCAACGAGAAGATTATAAGAAGGACTTCGATGGGCATTTGGAAGACACATCGAGTGAGATCAAGAGAGAAGCATAGTAGTTGCAACAAGGAGATTTCTTGTAGTGAGGGGCAAGGATGGTTTTCTAGAGGAAGTTTTTTCTAATCTATAGAGTGCAAGGCAGAGAGGGCAAAGAGTAGTCTAGAAAGGCAGCGCATAGCTATGTTGTGGCAGTGTAGAGCTTTAGAGGGAGTCTGTATTTCTACCGGGGAACAGTTGGGATCTAGTGCCAGAGCCGAGGTGTAAGACCCAGAGGCCAGAGGGTCAAAGTTTCCAGCTAGCAGGAGATGAAGAGGAGGTGTAGCACAGTCTCAACAACAGTGACGTAGTTATTGCATAGGTGTGATGTAGTGTTGCGCAGAGGCTCATCTCTAGTGCAGATCAATGTCGGATTTTCCAGTGACAAGGTGAGATCATCTCGCTATCTTTTGTCTAGTTAGATATCTGTATAGGATTGCCATTTTGGGCATCTGAAGAATTGTATACAGAAACTACTGCATAATAATACAAACCCTCAGTTGTTGCATCAATTTTCCCACATTGGGTTTTTCTGGGGACATTTGTCCAGAAACAACGGTGTCACTTGTTTGTGTGTTATTTCTTCTTGCTCGGTTCTTGTTTCCGCATATAATTTAATTAGTGAAGGTTGCAGTCATATTTACTTCGATATTTATAGTGTAACACAATAAATAACTTGCATGAATTAACAAGTAGGAGAAGTAATATCATTTTGTTGCAATAAAGGATTTGGGTCTCAAAATTTTCACACTTGGTGTTTACTTTCTATGAAATAACATGAACAAGACTTATTATTAGATGTGTTACATTTTATGCTTTGTATACTTTGTTTTAGGCACATGAAAAATCTTTTTGTATTGATGTAATTAGTAAACCCAATAATTAAAATTTAATGACTAAAATGCAATACTCTTAAAATTTTTATTTATACATTATTAAAAAACTTTATTATATTTGTTGACAAATAAGAAACACTCTTATAATTTTAAAAATCTATCTTATTTTAAATATAGGAAAATAAATATAAAAAATATTAAAGATACATAATATAAAATATTTTTTATATGCACTTCATATAAAATTCCAACTCAATTTATTTTATTAAATAATATAAAATAATATCCATAATTTTAATACTAAATTGTAAATTATATCGATGGTATACTTCGGAGAGTCTTTGGCTTGTAAGAGATAGGCATCTAATAGTTACTGAAATTTCAATTATACAAGCATTGGTTCTCTAAGATGCCTAAACTTGTAAAATATGTCACTGCTGATTAGACGAATGACAACCCCATTGTCACATCACTAAGTGTTGACACATGGTAGCCAAAAATACACGTCATGGACATTGGAGAGAAATAGTGAGCCGATGATTTGATGGCAGAGCCCACACATCTGAGGCAAATGCTATTTCCAACCCTATAGAAATATAAATGCCCTCTGACATGCGAGGGAAATAACATTCGCATGTCAAAAGGCATTTATATTGCTATAGAATTGGAAATAACATTCACCCACATCTGATCTCTGAAGTCTTATTTTCTTGTCTTTTTGTGCCATGACATATATTATTAGAAGCGCCACGTTACATGAGTGGATGTCACCTTGAAAGTAACACGTGAGTGGTTTTCTCAATTTCTAAATTAAAATAACACGTGGGGTGTATTTTAAAATAAAAATGAAGTGATGAGATAATTCCAATGGCCTACCTTTCAAGTCCATATTGCCAACTTTATAGAGCTATATGGGGGGACAATAATATCATTTGATATTCGTACTTTCGAATCTATCACTAATAATATAATCACATGGATTTTGACTTTATATAGAAATATATAAAAGTTAAAACATATATTCTATGCTCTTTCCCACTCTAATTCGATTTCTATTTCTACGGATTGTTTGGGTTATTGTCATGTACACAATATTCATTTATGGCTTTTGGTTGTACAAATGGTCCAAGCGAAAATGTGATTAAACAATATGCTGCATCGTAAAACGTGAATAAATACCACTTTTTCAAAATTTGTTGGTAGAAACGAGATGTTCAAGTTTTTTCCACGATTGTGTAGATTCATGTACGACCTTAATGAACTCCAGCTAGGTTTGATTAGATATGTTTTTCAAATACCATTTATACTACCAGGAAAAACAAGCTTGATTTTTCATTAGTTTTGAAATTTCTAAATAATTTTATAAAATTTATTTAAGTTTTGAAAAAATAAATATTTTAAAATCAAAATTAAATTTTTGAATTTATTATTATTATTGTAATTTTTTGTTGATTAGATGACTAATTCATAGTGTTTAAATTGATTTTTAGAATAAAAATTGTTTAAAAAACAAGTAAATCAAAAAATTGTATTCAGCCAAGCGTGATAATATTTGATAAAGAATGCATTTATCAAATCTAAATATTTATAAAAATGAATTATTGTATGAAGTACCAAACCAAGTGTCATAGTATTTAATAAAGTGTACACCTATCAAATCTATTTTGCTATTTATTTTTACTATATAGTTTTACTAATAAAATTATACAAAACCAATAAATATGGTCATTAATTATTATATAGTTTAATTTCAAGTTTAAAAATTTAATACATTTATTTTCTATGTTTTTAGATGCAAAAATATTGATGTTGGATTTCAAAATTTATATATGTTATATTTTTTAATACACCCTAAATAATAAATAATTCAATTTTTAAGAGATATAAATATGATATTATATGTAAGGCTATCTTAAATTGGGGTTTATGACTACTGTGTGTGGGGGGGGGGTTTGGAGGCTCTTAACTCTATAAACATTAAAATTAATCTAAAGTAAATATCAATTACTTTTTACATAAGAAGTAGGTATTAAGCATCAATGTTGCATATTACACTTGTTTATTTTGTTTTTAGAAATGAGATCTTCAATTTTTTCCTGCGATTGAGTAGATTCATCCGCGATCTTAATGAACTCTAGCTAGGTTTGATTGGACACGGTTCTCATCAATAGAAACTTGAGTAATGCAAATAAAATAAAGAGGATTGTTAATATAACATAGATATGCAAGAGCGATTGGATAAGTAGAGGTTCTTGCAATCATCTAGATATGTTCCAACTATGCATGGAATCTCTTCTGAACTTCAAGGTTTAGCATTAATTTTGCCATGATTCAGTTTGTCCTTTCACACAGTATTTATGTATTCACAAGTATGACAATGACGAGTTAAAATGGTTTAGGATGCGAAGTAAATGGTTGCCCTAAACATCAATAAATATTACGAAACATTACAACAATCTATACTAAATAATAAAAAATTACATATGTAAGACAATTAAAACCAAGTGAAAAGTTAATGCCTTAATTATTAAGTTTATAATATTAATACTAATAATCTAATTTTAAGGTTACATCTAAGTCATACGCAAAATTGGTATACGAAATCTCTTTGTTTGTTGGACAAGAGATAAAAACTTAGAAATTTAAAATAACTCGAAAAAAACCTTAACATAAACTTTTTCTAACTATAACTAACTAGATGTGGATCGTGTTACAATATTAGGTAAACCAACTTCCATGTTAAGTCATCGCCTATTTAATATTCTTCATATTTTTTTATTTCACATCAGAGAACATATATTTGAGCTTTTCCTTCATTCCCCATCCTTCAACCATAGGTTATATAGTTCCCAATGTGATATTTTTCATAGACATCATTTGTATTTGACAGTAATTTGTTGTACGAGGACCTAAACTTGCTTAACCATTGTAAGGATTCCTCCTTCAATTTTAGATTTCCAGAATTTTGATATTTTCTCTGTAAACCTTAATGTAAAAATTTCAAATAAATATTCCACTATCTCTTTTGACATGGCTAGTAATAAAACTTGCCAAAATTGTTCTAAATTGCTTTGCAGCCATCTTCCCAAATGATTGACATCTTTCCATGTTCTCTATACTCATATCATTTTGATTCTTGAATTTGTTGAGCACACACTTGTGCTTTGGAAGGGGGGTTGCAGGGTGGCTGAATCAATGTAAGAAGATTTTTACTTATTTGAACTTTCTTGAACCATAAGAAAGGAATCACATATGGCATCTATCAATTACATAGCATGTAACACAAGATTGATGTGGAAACCATTTTTGGAGAAAACCACAAAATTCCTTTTTATAATTCTTTGTAGGAAACAACCTACTATTACAAATATTTGTAGGCACCAAACATTTCTTCTAGATCTTCGTAGACATTAATCCCCACTACTAAGAACCAACTTAGCAAGACACAAGAATCTCTTTATTTATGCAACTTACCAACCTACAAATACCTTCTTCAAGATTGATTTCCTAAAAAAACACCAAATTTTATTCCCTCTTCTATATATTTACTCATTAATGTGCTAGGTGAAAGTTATGGTCACTTTCCCAAAACTTGTTGATTTTTGGCCTCTTACTAAGAGAAAACTTGTATAGCATGTCATGTGTCAAATTCTTTATATCCAATTCTGAAATTTGTATCTTAGTCACTTCAGTATGTCTCCTCATATCTATGAAAATTCCATAGTTTGAAATGTGCCAAAAAAGAATTATAGCAAAAATGTCATGATCACTCTTTTGAAATTGATTTTAGGACCATTCACATACCATAACTTATACAATGTATATCTAAGGAATTATAGTGAATGAAAATACGATTTTTTAGGATATGTACCTTGAGTATTTTTTCTTAAAATTCTCAAAATCTCATGGTATAATTCTTCATAGAAAGTAAACAATAGCAAAAATTTCAAGTTCGCTCATTTAAAACTGATTTCAAGACCATTTACAAAAAACAAAGCTACCAACTTAATGAAAACTCGACCGGGTTCTTTTTTTTCAAAGGTCACAACAAATCATGATTTTCATGCTGATTTTGAAAAGTGTTGATAACATCAACCCTTATTTTTGTGGAGCACATTTTCGACACTTTAAATTTTCTTATGTATTAATTATGAGCATTTTTTTAAAATGTTAATGATTTTCATGTCGATTTTGAAACGTTTTGATGCAACATCAACCCCCTTTTTTGGGGGGTTTATTTTTGATACTTTACATTTTCTTATATATTATGGATACATTCTTTTAAATGTTGGTTATTTAACATTTTTTCAAGTAATCTTCTTCTTCTTATTGTCCTTTTTTTTTCGGAGATGTTTGCTTTTTAAGTGTTTTCCAAGTTTGTGTTTTTTGGTTTTTATTTTAATTTTTTTTAAAGAAATTTTCAATTATTTTGAAAAATAAGGAATTTTTTTTAACAAGGTCAATATTTTGAAATGTAAGGATTTTTTTTTAACAAGGTCAATATTTTGAAGTTAGGATTTGCCATATGTTTATGTCTTATTAATTAATATTTCAATACACATCAAATGATTGTCATTGAAAAACTAATAATTTTAATCATTTGACATAAAAGCACACATTTTGAGTATATATATAAATACAAAAATACAAAACTTTTTCGTTAAAATGACACATCAAATAAATTATTTTTATGAACAAAAAAGGGTTTAAAAAACAACTTTCTTTATGAATTTTATGTCAAGAAATAATAATGCTAAAAGTTTTTTTTCTAAAAAAAATGATTCACATAAAAAACAGATAATAAAAATATTAAAGATATAACAATAATAACTGAATGTTTATCTTTATCATAAAATCTTAAGTTGAAACATTACAAGTATACTTATGAATAGTTCTCAAAACTGAGCTTGATTTTCAAGCATAACTTAAATTTAATTAACAATATCATATAATTCATATTCATTATCTTCAAGAGCTTCATTATAATTTTCTTTCATAGTATTATGTGCTTTTATTTTGTCATCTTTCTATCTTGTTTGATCTTTGATGTCCACAAATATCTTGAAGTATCTCTTTCCAATCATTCCATCTACAATGACTGAGGTTCTTTTGTTTTTTTCCCACACGTGACTCATTAAAATCCTCTTTGCTCAAACCAACTTCTTGCATTACATCTAAAAGAATTTTAATTACATTATTTCTTTGTTGAATAAAATTGCATTACAGTGAGTCTCTATCAATTGTTATGCAATTTCTTATTTTTTGTAGGCAACATACTAGTCTCATACTTAATTATCAAGTTCACAAAAAATAATAAGCAAATTAGTATAAACACATAAAAAACAAAACGAAAAGATTGAATCTTACAAAAACATAAAAATTATTTATATCTAGCACCAAACATATGTCTCGTACTCTACCAACTACCCCATAATTTCCACCATATCAAATCTCATAATATAGAAAATTTGTCCCCCTTCATATATATTTAATATATCATGAAAAACTCATTTTATTTTCCTCTCCACATGTGCCATTCTCTAACTTGCTTCACTGATTTTGAGGGGTCAGTTGTTTGGCTTTTACCATAGGTGTTAGTTCGATTTTGTTGAGTAGCATTCATAGAGGGTCTAGTTGCATATTTAGAGGTTTTAATTGTTGTCCTTTGTCCATAAACATTCACAAATACTTTTTTTAATGTCATTTTCTTAAATAAAAAATATTAATTGATAATTCCACTAGTTTTTTTTTTATCATAGAAATTATACCCTTATTATATTATAACAGCTTTCACGATCTAAACAATTATTATTTTAATATATTTAAATAAATTAACCAAAAAACCATTATAACATTCAAGCAAAAATATTATAAAAAATAAATATTAAAAAAATATATATACCGCAACCAAATAAACCCCAATTTCAACCTCAAAAAAAACATTAAATTGATCAATGAAACATAACAAATTAACATTTAATTAAACATAAATAAAACCCTAATACAAACATAAACAACATTTGAAAATAAAAAATAAACATAATTTTTTTTTAAATTTTTATATATATATATATATATAATATAATATATTATATATTATATATTATCCTTATATTATATAATAAAGTAATTTTTAAAACCCACATTTCAAAAAAATAGATTAAAATTTAAATTTAAAATATAACAAATCAAATTCTTATAATTTAAAGCTAAAATGAACAATTTAATTAAAAATAATGAAAAACAAAAATAAATTAAATACAAATTAATTAATTTAAAAATTAAAAACAATATAGTTTAAAAATATTTAAATTATTAATTAAAATTTTAAAATAAAATTTTAAAAAGATATTAAAAACAAATATATAATGAAATCCGTGGAAGCTAGCCCATGTATAGTGATGTGGCATAGCCATGGTGGCAACCACCTGAGGCGTGACATGGTAGCAATGTAGAAGGCCATGTGGTAGAATCTGGTGACATGGAAAGAGGTCATTGGTGGAAACTTTGAATGGTCATATATTTTGATCTGCGATTTAGATTGAGTTGAATTTAACATCACTAGGAAAGTATCGACAAGATGAATGCAATGACGATGTTTATTTGGGATTTTGAAGAGTTCGAAAAATGTTGAAAGTTAAACACCACTTCCATAACAGGACATTGGAGCGTGGTTCTGTCATAGTAATTGCCTTATTCTACCCTTAGTTGGGCTATGGGTGGTAAGGGGGCATTTTATAAAATGACTTGAATCTCATCATCTGGAGTGATTTTGATAAATTCAAGCTAATTGGTAATTACATTAAATTCATTTAAATGCTTCGTAACTAAAGCACCTTCTATCATCTTGAGATTATATAATTTATTCGTCAAGAACAATTTGTTTGTTGTTGTGTTCTTCCTGTATATGTCATGCAATTGTTTCCATAGACTTTTGGCTATCTTCTCCTCATCCACATTGAAGTACACATTCTTTGTCAAGTACTGCCAAATTATAGAAATGGATTTCCTATCCAACTTCCTCCTATCTTCACATGTCATCCTTGAGGTTTTCATTGCGACTCCCTTAATCGACAAACATTGATCCTTTAAGATCAATCTATCCTCCATTTGAGATTTCCACATGACGAAATTAGCCCCATTAAGCTTCTCCATATCACTCATTACAGAGTCCATATTTCTCAAAACACCTAGCAACAAAAAACAAACTCTAATACTAGTTGTTAAAAAAATAGCAAAAAATATAATATTTTTGATAATAAAAAATAAAAATAAACAATGATTGAGAACAACAACACCAAAAGTTTAAGTGGAACTCAACAATGTATGGGAAAAACCCCAAGGAAATAGAAGATTTCTTTCTATATTCAAGAAGAATTCTTCATACAATCGAGGAGAAGTTTTCATTACATTTTAGAAGTCTTCGCTATGTTCAAGAAGAATATTGGAGAGAAAAATAAAATTAAAAATATCTACATTCTGCCTCAACCATATTTGAACTCACACTTAAATATTTCCACTCATAAGTTAAATATTTACATACACCCTTAAGTATATTTGCATTCACACTTACAAAAATTACTCTTAACAATATTTTGCATTTCATAACAATCAACCTTGATCCATCTTAACTAGAGATCTACCAAGCCTCAGAGATTAAATATCTTTTACTGTAAAATAGGTATATACCTCAAGAGATCTTAATTAGATTTGGATTCACACTGATCAAAAATCACTCCCTAGATCCACCAAGCCACAGTTGAGACTAAAGCTCTTTTCTAGAATTAGCCATAAATGAAATTGTTACAATTCATAAGTGTGTAAATATATATATATATATTTTTCAATTTTCACTTATCCTTCTTCCCCTCTATATCTATTGTTATAATTCATTAGTGTGTAATTTTTTTTTTTTCACCAATTTTCGTTTATCCTTCTTCCCCTTTTTATGTACTTCTAAATAGATATACTCATTATACATTACACATGCATAGGTATTTAAAAAGAGGAAAAGAAGAAGTTAGTAACATTTTTTTTTTTTTTTCGAGTAAGCAATGTGCTTGCGTCAATATATGAAATTTTGTTTGGAAGGAATACTTATATAGAATCCTTTTGTTAGGAAATGAAATGATTAATGCTTATTTCTAAAATCACAATTTTCATGCAATATTGATATTGTACAATGGAATGTGATTTTAAAAAAGTCAAATCAAAATCAGTCACAACTGTGAATAATTCTTACCACAGGTACGAGGAGTATGAGAAGTATGAGTTTTTTTCTACTCCGTAAATGTTAATTGCAACTAATAATATATTTGAGAGATCACATCGTACATGCAATTAATATGGAAAATCTCTAATATGGAAGATTTCCCGGCACAGTTAACTACATCAACCATATGACACGTTCTCAATTCCGAGTACTATTATGACGTCAAAAAACTGTCATGACTGTAAAGCAGTACTACCATGACCGTAAACCACAAGAACTGCCATCACTGTAAACCAGTACTGCGATGACCGTAAACCACATCATTGTTTGTAAAGTAAGAGTGAAGTCTTAACAACCAATCAAATTTTAAATACATAAAATTAAAAATTTAAAAAAAAAAAATAATTTTATAAAATTAACATTATCTATTCATTTGAATTTTTTTAAGCAAATAAAAATAATTGTATGTCAACGCAAAAACATGAACTATTATACCCCACAGAGGATAATATACAATATGTCCAATAAAATTGATTAGACAATAACGCTGCAGCCGGAAATCAGCTTTCTTACATTCGAAGTAAACACCACTTTTTTAATTTGCTTGCAGAAATGAGATGTTCAAATTTTTTCCACAATTGTGTAGATTCATGTGCGACCTTAGTGAACTCCGGCTAGGTTTTATTGCACATGGTTCTCAAACACCACTTTTTTAATATGTTTCTAGAAACGAGATTTTCAAAATTTTTCTACAATTGTGTAGATTCATCTGCGACCTTAATGAAGTCTAGCTAAGTTTGATTGGACATGGTTCTCATCAACAAAAACTTTGTGTAAAGAAAATAAAATCAAGAGGATTGTTAATATAACAAAGCTAAGCAAGGAGTCATGAGTACCAGTACGATACTATGTGGTTTACTCATCATCATGGTGTCAACCAGTCAGATTGGTTAGCAATATTTTCACTTTTAAAAACCCACTTTGTAATGTTTGGCTTTTCACTTGCTTTTAAAACTCTGTTTTGGTAGTTTGATTTGTTTTTTGCCTTTGTTGGACTAAATGCTTTGAATTTTTGACTCTTTTGCAGGAGATGGAGTGCAAGAGCTTGGCAAGGTGACCAGGGCTGCATCTCGAAATTATTACATATAGGAAAAATGAAATTACATGAAATCTTGTATATAAAACATAAAAAACTCTGTTTTCCCTTAAAACAGGGTTTTGAGGAAAAATCAATCACTGAGCATGTGATTATTGAAATTTTTGTTGTTGAGACTTTATTTGACCTCCTCATGTGCCTGCTGACTATTATTGAGCTTTTACAAGACCTTGAGGACAAACCCTAGACCTAATGAGACCTAAAACCCTAAAATGACTTTTGCAGATGTAAAGACAAAAAATGACTGTAAATGACCTGAAAATGTGACAGCAGGTAAAGATCATGAGGGAAAGATTTATAAAATTCCACTGCCATCAGATGATCCATGATCCTAATGGAATGCAACTAATCAGATGAGACACCTAAAATGCAATGCAAAAAGAGAATTTTGATCATTGATGGAGGGATGAAGATACCGACACTAACATATTAGAATTAAATGAATATTCATTCAGCAATCATCACACATCTAAATACATTTGAAACAAGAACTAATTTATGAAAACTATGAAAATTTAACCAAGAAGTGCACTTAGCTTGGTGTGGGGGCCCTCCACCCTTCCCTTGCACACTTGAAGAAATCTCAGCTACATCAACTTCAGTAAATCAACCAAGCATGAACAACAAATTGAAATGAAACAGGTTATTCAATTATCTTTCAGTCTTCAAAGAGTCTCAAAATCAAATTACATTAATTCTACATTAATTCTACATGCCATAAGCCTTCAAAGTTTTGGCTTAAATAAAAGATCATGAAACAAATTGATCTAAAGTATCTCTAACAAATATATGTATCCATATCCACCTATCCAAGTCGAATCCATCCAATCTATCATTAGAAATATGGAAAATCCCATGAAATCATAAAACTGCCCTATTTCCTTGGGATTTTCTGGATGACTAGTCATGTTTGACCAGCCTTGGCCAGGCATGATTTAGCTTGTTTTGACCAAACCAATTGGAATTAGTTCAATCCTAGTTCCCAATCTTTCCATTCATGTATCTAGCTCGAGCTCAACTCTCCTGCAAATATGTCATCCACATAGACATTACGGGAATTTCTGATTCTGTCCAAAAATACTCTTAAAACCCAATTTTTGCAAAAATATCTAAACATTGAAAAACATAATTTATTTGCTTGAATATGAATAATAAGGTCAAAACAAGGTGTATATGGATGGTATATGGTGGAAAATGATGGAAATTAGGTGGATTTTAATAAGAAAAATTTGATAAAAAACGAGGGCCAACAATGTGCATGAGACATGGTTATAGGAGTTACCATATCAATAATCTTTGTTCTCCTTTTTTTCCCATAATATCCACATTTTTATTCTTAGTTTGATTACACATGATGATTGACTTCAACATATAATACAGTGTGAGAGTTATATATGTCCAAGTCACTACAATTAAGGATCTCTTCCTATTTAACAAGGGAATGGTTTGGAAGAAGTGATGGCTAGATTTGGTCTCTCCCTTAAAGAGAAAACATAGGTGAATTATCTTCACATTATAGATATTATATTTTCAAGTGAATAGTTAATCAAACCATATCTTGTTTCACTTAAAATATCTTTCGTAATGAATATAAATATTAAAGGAGGGTGAGCCTTCCAAGTGGGTTGTCCTTCCCCAAATTATATTGAACAAGAAAGATAATAAGTTCGATGATATGAAGTAGTTTCCTCTATTGAATGCTTAAATTATATACTAAATAAAAATCATTTATGGAGTTCCCAAATGCCTATAGGTTAAGAATTACGTGCCTAACTCCCATTTAGTACTTTTTTTTACAGAATTGATTCGAATTGTAGAGAGAATGAAATGAAAGAACATGCAATAATATATAAATAATGCAAACACAATGTTGCAGCATGCTTTTATAGTGAAAATGAATTTCTCTTAATGAATAAACTAGTGAAAAGAAATTTGATATACATAAGAATACAAATGTCTAGAACAATGGCAACTTATCATCTCTAAGAAGAGATGTGATGGTTACACTCAAATAAATAAATAAAAACCCTTCCTAAAAGGTGAAAAGTATAGTTTATAGTAATGTTAATTAAACATAGGAAACAAAACCCATAAAATCAAAGAAATAGAACCCTAATATTATTAGGGTTAGGGCATCACTGAATTGGACAAAATTGAGTTGTCCAAGAAATTGGGGAGCATTGTAAACATCATAACTTTCACTCGTTGTTATATTTTGGGTCTTCATTAACTCGCTGGAAATGACTGTAGGTGTCTATGATTTCGGTGTCATTACCCCCAAAAGTGCATAGGAAATCCCTCAAAAATATGTTGAAAATTCATGAATTAAAAGTTTGCCAATATTTGGACCATTTTTTAGATACCCTAGTTGGCCACCTCAATTAGTTCGTGGCCCTTGCATATTAATAGTCTCCATTGTGTCAAGTTGTCAAAATTGATGAGGAAACTTTTGTTGGATTTGATTCTTGCCAAACCAATATCCTTGGTGAATACATTGTCATCCTTTGACAATCCAATAAGGTTATATGTTTTGATGGTGGTTTCTCTTCATCTTGGTCTCCATGATGTAAGATACTATAACTTTCTCAATGAAGTTAGGGTTTGTCTTTGTAATATTCAAGTGTTCTTCCACTTTTGAGGTGGAAAGTATGGATGCCACAACCACATTAAGTAAAGGGTGTAAATTGAAGAAGGACACAAGATTCACTTAAAAGTTACTTTTACCACGACTTTGGTGGTAGTGTGAGTGCCATATGAGAGTGGTTTGAGGATCCTTTGGTATTTTTTGAGTTGTTTCTTCTGCAACTACAACCACACATTGTCACCAACCTAAAATTTGTGATGGACATGACTTTGTTCATGTTATTTCTTATACTTGGTGTTGATTTATGGTAACATCAGATGTGTTATAAGCCTCAAAATATGCAGGGCGGCTAGGACACATGTATTCCAAAATACCCAGAAATCGTTTTGGGAAATTCCAACCGGAGACAACTTTATTAAAATAATTAATTATTTTTAATGGATGCCTAAGTCTAAACTTAGGAAATTAAAATAATTAAATGGTATTAATAAAATTGGGTGTGAATCTTCTAGAATAATATAGAGATCGAGTCAATATGATCTGAGCCATTGATTAGAAATTAATCTGGTTCGTTGATTACTCAATGAGAAGATTATAAGAAGGATTTTGATGGAAATTGGAAGACACATCAAGTGAGATCAAGAGATCGATTTCTCAAGGGAGTAGCGCAACAATTGTAGGAGAAGTTACTAAGGATTTTTTTTGCAGTGAGGGGCAGGGATGTTTTTTGGAGGAATTTTTTTTTGATCTGGAGAGTGCAAGGCAGAGAGGGCAGAGAGTAACGTAGAGAGGCAACGCAGAGCTTCAGAGGGAGTCCATAATTCTACTGGGTAACAATTGAGATCTAGTGTTGGGGTCGGGGTATGAAATCGGGAGACTAGAGGGCTGAAGTTTCCAGCTAGCAGGAGGTCAAGAGGAGGTGCAGCGCAGTCCCGGTAGCAGTGACGCGGTAACTGCGTAGGTGTGATGTAGTGCTACTTAGAGGCTCATATCTAGTGCAGATCAGTTCCAAATTTTCCAATGACAGGGTGAGATCATCTCACTATCTTTTGTCCATTTAGATCTCTATATAGGATTTCCAGTTTGGGCATCCGAAGAATTGTATTCAGAAACTGTTGCATAATAATACAAACCCTCAACTGCTACACCGGTTTTCCCACATTGGGTTTTTTTCTGGGGACATTTGTCCAAAAACAACGATGTCACTTGTGTGTGTGTTATTTCTTCTTGCTCAGTTCTTATTTCTACATATAATTTAATTTGTGAAGGATGCAGTCGTATTTACTTTAATATTTACAGTGTAACATAGTAAATAACTTGCATGAATTAACAAGAAGGAGAAGTAATATAAATTTGCTGCAGTAGGGGATTTGGGTCTCCATATTTTCACATGGTTTCAGAGTGTAGGTGAAGCAAGAGAGTAGACAAGAAGAGTCCAATGTTGAAGAGAAGGAGGGAGATCGAAGTGTTGCATAGGCAACAGATCGAATCCCTAGAGGGATTGCGCAGTCCAGGCCAAGAGGGCAAGATTCTCGAGGAAAATCTCTCTTTGAGTGAGTTGATAGAGAGGTAAGATTTCTAGTTCGTGAATGGTTAGTGGCAGAGGAAGCAATGTAGTAACAGATTTCGTGCAGAGCAGTCTTCAGGTGGGACGTAGTTTTCTGCAGTGTTTGTTGGGTCAGGAAAGCGACAGAAGAAGGAATAAGGCAGTTTTTGAGGGGATTTCTTCCTCAGTGAATTCCAAGCTAAGGAATTATATTTCTCAATTACTGAGCAACAGTAGCAAGAAGTAAATATACTAACTCCAGTAGGGAGTGCGTAAGCCAGCCTAGCAACTGTGCAGAGGAGAGAGGAAGCAGTTCAACTTTTTGTTGGCTAAGATGGTAGATAATGGGCTGAGAGATCAAGATCGATTAGACGGAGCATCCAAATATGTGATCTGGAAGGCTAGGATCTCCTGCCTTCTAGATGAGCATGATCTCAAAGCCTATGTCGATAGTGTGGTAGTTGAACCTGTTGATGTAGATCCGCTCAAGAACTACAAGGCTGAGATGGTGAAGTCCAAGCGATTTATCCTCAACAAAATGAGGGATCATGTTGTATGTCACATTGCTAGAAAAGGGACGACCAAAGAGATGTGGGATGCCTTGGCAACTTTGTATCAAGGATATTCCGAGCAGCGGAAGATGTACTTGGAGGAGAAAATGAGATCCACATTGATCTGCTCCTATCGAAGCTTTAAGAAGTCCGAGATCAATTGGCAGTTGCAGGATCAGCGCCTCAGCCTACATAGATGGTGAGGTTGGCTCTGAATTTAGTCTCAAAATAATGAAAAGTATTTGTCTAGAGTATCCTCGGCAGAGAGAAATTACCTGATTTGGAAGGAATGTGGATCGTTCTTCAACAGGAAGAGGTGAGGCGAGACTTAGTCAAATGAAAACTTGAAGGCAACAACAGTAGTGGGACGAAGCCCAAGGAGGAGGAGGAGAATGCAACCCTTGAATCAAAGGGGCAACAAGAGCAGCAGAGGCGGAAGGAGGATGTATCTAAGATCAAATGTTTCTAGTGTGGTGAATTTGTCCACTACGCTATGCAGTGTCCTCTTAAGAAGAAGGATGAAGACGAGAAACATGATCTGCAAGCTGCAACTGCGAGGATCAAGGAGGAGTTTTTCATGATTGCCCAGATACCTCCAGAGGAGAGGTGGGGTGATTTAGTATTGTAGTTCGAAAGAACTGCAGATGGGTAGGATCCATGAGGAATCCACCTATTGGATCAATACCTTGCTACGGGAGCCCATATTAGAAGTCGTAGGATGGACAAGTGTCAATTGGTGCAGAGGAATGCTAGAGTGACAGTTGCAGTGGCTAGGAGCACTAGAGATTGAAAAACACAGAGCAGAGTTGAAAACAGTGCAGATTCAACAACAACGTAGAGACTTCAGAGGGTCAGTGTCGATACTAGAAGCATTCAGAAGTCCAACAATAGATGCATCACACTGAATACCTTTGGTTCAGTGTTTTGGATGTTTTTTTGTTGCAAAAACAACAAATTTGCAGTGCAGATGCAGTTGGTAGCAGCACAGATGCAACATTTGCACAGTAGTTGGTGGGAAGTGATGTCATACATGATCAACGTAGAGGGAGATGTTACAGAGTTAGGGTGATGCTTCAGCAGGTTGCATTACTAGAGCACATTCCTCACTAAGAGGGGGTGTTGATTTATGGTAGCATCGGATGTGCTCTAAGCCTCAAAATGTGTAGGGAGGCTAGGACACATGTATTCCAGAATACCTAGAAATCGTTTTGGGAAATTCCACTCAGACACAATTTTATTAAAATAATTAATTATTTTTAATGGATGCCTAAGTCTAAACTTAGGAAATTAAAATAATTTAAGGGTATTAATAAAACTGGGTGTGAATCTTTTAGAAGAAGATGATGATCGAGTCAATATGATCTGAGTCATTGATTAGAATTTAATTTGGGTCGTTGATTACTCAAAGAGAAGATTATAAGAAGGACTTTGATGGGCATTTGGAAGACACATCGAGTGAGATCAAGAGATCAGTTTCTCAAGAGAGAAGCGTAGTAGTTGCAACAAGGATATTTCTTGTAGTGAGGGGCAGGGATGGTTTTCTAGAGGAAGTTTTTTCTAATCTATAGAGTGCAAGGCAGAGAGGGCAGAGAGTAGTCTGGAAAGGCAGCGCATAGCTATGTTGTGGCAGTGCAGAGCTTCAGAGGGAGTCTGTATTTCTACCGGGGAACAGTTGGGATCTAGTGCCGGAGCCGAGGTGTAAGACCCAGAGGCCAGAGGGTCAAAGTTTCCAGCTAGCAGGAGATGAAGAGGAGGTGCAACACAGTCCCAACAATAGTGACGTAGTTATTGCATAGGTGCGATGCAGTGTTGCGCAGAGGCTCATCTCTAGTGGAGATCAATGTCGGATTTTCCAGTGACAAGGTGAGATCATCTCGCTATCTTTTGTCCAGTTAGATATCTGTATAGGATTGCCATTTTGGGCATCTGAAGAATTGTATTCAGAAACTACTGCATAATAATACAAACCCTCAGTTGTTGCATCAATTTTCCCACATTGGGTTTTTCTGGGGACATTTGTCCAAAAACAACAGTGTCACTTGTTTGTGTGTTATTTCTTCTTGCTCGGTTCTTGTTTCCGCATATAATTTAATTAGTAAAGGTTGTAGTCGTATTTACTTCGATATTTATAGTGTAACACAATAAATAACTTGCATGAATTAACAAGTAGGAGAAGTAATATCATTTTGTTGCAATAAAGGATTTGGGTCTCAAAATTTTCACACTTGGTGTTTACTTTCTATGAAATAACATGAACAAGACTTCTTATTGGATGTGTTACATTTTATCCTTTGTATACTTTGTTTTAGGCACATGAAAAATCTTTTTGTATTGATGTAATTAGTAAAACCACAATAATTAAAAATAATGACTAAAAATGCAATACTCTTAAAAATATTATATTTAATACCATTATTAAAAAAACTTTATTATAATTGTGTTGAAAATAAGAAAAACTCTTATAAACTTTTAAAAAAATCTATCTTATTTTAAAATATAAAAATAACATAATATAAAATAGGTTTTGTATACACTTTCTATAAAGTTTCAACTCAAATTTTTTATTAAATAATATAAAATAATATCCATAATTTTAATACTAAATGGTAAATTATATCAATGGTATACTTTGGAGTCTTTGGCTTCAAAGAGATAGGCATCTAATATTTACTGAAATTCCAGTTATGGAGACATTTGTTCTCTAAGTTGCAATTGATCAGACGAATGACAACCCCATTGTCACGTCACTAAGTGTCGACA
>APFE031551990.1:0-20489 GCA_000404065.3 Pinus taeda | reverse complement strand
TGAACTTATTCATTCAGATTTATGTGGTCCAATGACTGTTTCTTCTGCAAATGGAAATAAATATATCATGACATTTATTGATGACTACACCAGAATGTGTTGGGTTTATTTATTGAAGAACAAATCTGATGCTTTCCTAACATTCAAGAATTTTCATAAATGGATTGGAAATGATGCACAATCTCATATTGGGTCTATTCGCACTGATAATGGAAAAGAATACACATCAAATGAATTTGAAAACTATCTTCGCCAACATGGGATCAAACATCAAACAACTGTGCCTTATAATCCCCAAAAAAATGGTGTAGCTAAGAGAATGAATAGGACAATCTTAAATATGGTACGATCCATGCTTTTCTTCAAAAATGTAAAGATAATGTTTTGGGCTAATGCTGTTCTATGTGCTGCATATATAAAGAATAGATTTCCGTCTAATGCTATCAAATTTGGTATGGACATGTTCCTTCGGTAAAGCATCTCAGGGTCTTTGGTTCCACCTATTATGCCTTGATACCCAAGGTACATAGAAACAAACTTGGTGCTAGAAGTTGTAAGTGTATCTTCCTGGGGTATTCAAACACCTCCAAAGCATACCATCTCTATGATGAAGTAAATAAGAAGTTTGTTGTATCTAGAGATGTAATTTTTCTTTAATCATCCAAAACTGGCAATGTTGTTGAGCGGCAACATGATCACTTGGATAGATTCGCAAAAGCAAAATCATTTCAAGAATTTGATAATCAGATTCCACATCTTGAAGGGGAGGATTCCTATACTAGATCAACATGTGGAATCTTCTTCTGAGGAACACTCTCCCCTGCATGAAACTCCAACAACAGATGATGCTTTAAGTGATGTGATTGATAGAATTGGGAGACTTGATCTTGATTCAGTCCCAACTCAATCAACGGAGTAGCCTGGACCATTTGAGAAAGGTCCCCCAAAGTGGCTGATAAAGACACTTGAAAGTGTTCATCCTTGTGAGGTTGGAAAGGTAGGAAATAGAAATTCAAACCGGCAAAATGGAGGGGATGTAGATGACTCTAATTCACCTGTTGATATGAATGTTTCTTATGATTGTGAATTGAACTTGTCTACAGATTTTGAACCAACTTCCTTCAAAGAAGCTGCTTCTCATGATGAATGGAAAGAAGCGATATGAATGGAAAAGTTGCTCTCGGAGAGGTGGAAGTGATGCTCCTGGTTTCGATCCCGAAAAAACCAGGGAGCAATTTTTTTTGGTCGGTAGCATGCTCCAGACCGAAGCGCAGATTAGGAGTGACGGGGGGGGGGGGGGGGGGGAATCCCTCACAACCCTGCCCAAATCACTTTTACATAAGACTCGACTAGAACATTAGGACTCACCTAAGACTTTGATGAAGAATTCCACCCTAGATTTTGAGTGAGGTTGGAGAGAAACTTTGCCGACCATTTGTGTTTAGAAACAAAAATGAATCAGTGAGACGAAAAACCTCCTAGGATGAAACTTTCGCCAAAATAATAGGCTTACCCTAGGTTGTTACATACATATAAGGTCTTACTAGCATCATTTACATTACAAATTTGCAGAATGGGTTTACAATGACTCAATAAATAGTCGATTGATAATCTGATTCATTGAAAAATTTTGGCATGTCTGCTTCCTTGGATCTTTGACAAAAAGTGTGCAACATCTAGCTCCATATGGGGACACGTTGCTTCCATGAAGTAACGTGAGAACCCTAGAATCTTGTATCCAAGAAAACAGAAGTCCATCAAATAGATATTTATTCAAAACTGAAATCATCATGTATACATAGTAAATCTCGTTGGAATAGAAAAATTATACTCTAACAAACTGAAATGTAAAAGACATAACATGAATGCGTGAAATAAAACTAGCTAACGACATGAAATAAAAACTAGTAGGGTTAGAGATACTATACAAACGATGCCCCATGGCATCCAATGTCTCCAAGATAGTGCATATTGAGCATCTGTCGACTCTCCAGCAAGTCTATGGGCTGCTTCTTGGATGTGCCATTTTGAATTATGAAAATACTAGGACTTTGACTCATTCGAATATCGAGCTGCTCTCGGCTATCAGACGCATCAAATCTCTTCCTCCTTCTTATTTTCTTCTTGGTGGGTTGTGATGTCAATAATGAGACCACTGTAGATTTCTTGTCTTGATTTTGAAGATGCTTGGAAGAAAGATCTGAAGAACCTGAAGTATGCTCAATCTTATTCTGAATATTCTTTCAAAGGTGACACATAAGCTTGGTCTTTCTTAACTCTTTTTTTAACCATGATACTTCTAGTGAACCTATCTTCAATGGGAAAAGTGTTGAAAAATATAACTAGGTTCGGTCTTCATAAAATGTATTTGTCAAAAAAATTTTGACTATTGTTACAATGACTTTTTCAAGCATGGGTTTCATGCTTGGGTCATCATTTTATTAGTCAAAGTTGCCATTGAGGACTTTTAGGATTAATAAAGAGTCAATAGAGTCATTGTATATTTTATGAGACCCTTCTTGGGCTTTCGAACTATCTAAAAGGAATTATTTTTGAGTCAAAAATAAATTATATAACCTCCACACCAAGTCGGCCTCAATGACCTCATTAGAAGGCTATATATACAAGGCAACTCGACTTCATTTGAGCATCTCACTCTCTCAAGCATAGTTCAATCTTTGGAAGCTAGAAGTTGGAAGCTGGGAAGAAGTGCGAAGTTGAAGGAAGGGTCTGAAAGAAGTGCGAGTTTGGTCAAGGAGGAAGGGAAGAAGAAAATTGAAAATTGGTACCTCCCTCTCTCTCTCTCTCTCTCGTGTGGGTTGGTTTGGTAGATCGAAGTCTCATAATCAAGGTCGAAGTTGTTGCTGATGTCGGAAGCTACCAATTCGAAGTTGTTAAGGTCGAAGTGATATTGCTGCTAGGTTGAAGGTTGGATCGAAGAAGGAGAAGTTGGCTTGGTGTGGAGGAGGCCTTTGTCCTGGTAGAAGAGTCTCAAGGAAAACTATTAAAGGAAGAGATTTTGACTGGGTTTTCCCCTAGATAGGGGTTTTGCCTTGGCAAAGTGCCTACAGCTTGTTTCTTGTGTTTTTGTGATCTTCATGCACACATAATTTGGTAATTGCTTGATGAAAGATAATATAACAAATAAGTAAAAGAGGCCAACATAATTCACAAGTAATTATCAAGAAAAAGAAATCTAACCCTAATATTACTAGCATTGATTTCTCAACATGGTATCAGAGCTAAGGTCGAAGAAGATTGAAGATCACTTCGTTGACTTAAAGAAAATGATTACTCCCTCTATGATAAGAATGGGATTCACTTCTACAGGAAGATGGATCAAGAAAATTGTCTACCACTTATTCAACAAGGCCAAAATTCAAGGGTTCTTAGCTGCACTTACAGGATCCCTCAATGATGATAATGCATGGATCATTGACAGTGGGGCATCAAGGCATATGACAGGGGAAAGTAAGCAACTACAAACTCTATCAAAGGAACCATCCTCTCATGCAGTGGAATTGAGAGACAATGATAGCTACGCTGTTAGAGGCCTAGGATCTACATCTTTGAAGCTGGAGAATGGAGAAAAACTACATCTCAACAACATACTATATGTTCCAGGTTTGAAAAAGTTTTTGTTTTCAATTTCTTGCTTAGAAGATAAAGGGGATATAGTTTCTTTTGTTGACGGAAAGGTCTTGGTCTGGGGAAAAGATTCTAGTATTGGAGTTCATGAAGGAAGTTTGTATAGAGTCATTACACCACCTCTGCAAGCCATAGTTCATATGGACATATCTCCTATTGAGCTATGGCATAGAAGATATGGCCATCTTCACTACAAAGTCATTCCTTCTCTTAAATATCTAGTTCATGGCATCCTTGATATCAAAGAAGATCGTGAAGGAGTTTGCAGAGGGATGCTCTTTGGGAAAACATACAAGAAAACCATTTTCAAATAGTGAAACAAGGTCTAAAGAAATATTAGGCCTCATACATTCTGATGTGTGTGGGCTCATGTCTGAGAAATCACTTGGAGGTTATCTTTACTATGTAACATTTATTGATGATCACTCTAGAATGACATGGCTTTATCTTCTCAAGAAAAAGGATGAAGTATTTGAGAAATTCAAAGAGTTTTGATGCGTAGAGGAAACCCTAACCAAAAGAATGATAAAGACTTTGAGATCTGAAAATGGTGGGGAATACACTTCTAAAGAATTAATTGCATGTTGTAAAGAAGCAGGAATTAAGAGGGAGCTTATTGTTCCCTACTATCTTTCACTGGTTTTTATTTCATGCGAGTAGAGCACATTCCTTTATTATGACTAACCTAATATAATTATTATTTTAGCTACTATAACTAATTTAATCGATATTATTTAGCTACAAATGAAGTATATTACAAAAATGTCATTTTTAATGTCACTTTCTTTGGTATTGGCATCTCTTGGTATTCTCCTGTGTTTTATTATCTCATAATCATTTTTTGTGACCACTTATTGTTATGGTGCACATTACCTTTTCCATATTGACATACAGTAAATATCATAACAGAGCTAGTCTAGAATAGGCAGAATTGTGGCTTTTGAACTCATATTTATATAACTGAAGTTTTTCTTGAGTATATCTTCTAAACAATTGGTGGTTTTCCATCAAGGTTGTGTTTGAATGAACAAACTAGCACAGCCAACAATAACCTGGTCTACTGTTATAATATTCAAAATAATACTTGGTGACTACCAGTTCCCAAGAAAAGCATAGGTGACTCAGATAGTTATGTTTAAGTAAGTGTATAATATTTCAATTGCTTCACTGAATATATGACTAAAGATGAGTCTTGACAATCAAAGAAGGATGATAAGTCTCAGTTTACCAGATTTGTGTAATAGCATATTCTTATAAAGATTTTCATTATCTTGGTTATCATCTTGAATGTTGGTTTCTAGACTGATTTTCATGATGTTTACGTAGTGTCCTGCTTGTCTGAACAGCTGGGGGTTTAATTATGGTGGGTGATGGAATAAATGATGCACCAGCATTGGCTGCTGCAACTGTGGGGATTGTTCTTGCACAACGTGCAAGTGCAACGGCGGTGGCTGTAGCAGATGTTCTTCTCTTAGAGGATAATATCAAAAGTGTACCTTTCATTATTGCAAAAGCACGTCAAACAACTTCCTTGGTAAGATCATCTCCAGAAACCCAGAAACCCTTAAGGTTGAATTATATAAATTTCAAGTGATTTGGTTCAAACTTTGTGAGTTCCCCCTTACTCAAATATTCAGTATACATTTAATTGGTGTTTATATGTTCCAGGTAAAGCAGAGCGTGCTGCTTGCATTATCGTGTATCTTTTTTGCTGCTCTTTCATCTGTGATGGGATTTCTACCTCTCTGGCTGACGGTATGTTATATTTGATCACCCTCTGTATGTTTTGGATGGCATGTGTTTATTCTAATGTGAACGTCCAAAAAAATCCTACCTATTTGTTTCAATCTTGACCATTTGTCTAGTTTTTGATAGGTGAGATTGAAGGTGTGACTGATTTCCTTTTCTATATTTTTGATCGAAGTATTAAATTTGGATGGTGGAACTGTGGTAAATCAATTGGTCTGTAATTTGAAATTTCTATGGTTGTGTATCCAAATGCATGTGAATGCATAACTGTTTTGGCTATGGTGTAGGGTATAATGGTTTATGCCATTTTGTTCATTGTCTCATATAGTCTCTTATCTATGAATGATATTAAATTAAGGAATCTGTTCATGTACTTTATGCATATGTAAATGCATGCCATTTCACAAGCATGTGTATGCCCTACCATGGTGATTACTCCATGGTTTTATAGAAACTATTATTAACAGATATCTAAAAGGAAATAACACAATATCAAGCGTGGTTTGAGCTTTAAGTGCAACAACCGCTGAATATCTGCAGAGTCTTTCCAAAACATAACCTTGCATATGTGTTTTCCCATCTATGCCATGAGCCAAATACATTTTGTTGGAATTTCTAAGTTTACCCTGTTAGAAATTCTTCTTGTACTATTTGGTTTATTTCTTCGTACTTGTTTAATTACTCAACAAGTTATTTATGATGTAAATACTGAAAATAAACACAAGTATAGCATCAATATCTACAGATCATCAACTGAAAGAAAACAAGCACACAAGTGACATAGTTGATTTTGGACCAATGTCCCCGAAAAAGTCCAATGTGGGAAAAATAGTGTAGCTATTTAGAGGGTTATACTATTATGCAGTTTATCAGAGTACAATTGGGTGCCTAAACCAGCTCACTCGACAGAGAAAAATATATGGTAGCAATACCTCTATATTCGGAAACAGGTATTCAGAAAACCTGTCCCACGAAACCCTCTCCAGCACAACTGAAGCTCAACACTGGCCCTTTTGGCCTCTACGTCAGCCTTTTGCTGACCTGTGTCAGCCTCCTGCTAACCTGCGTCAGCCCCAGGACTCTCTGTGTCAGCTCTCTAAGGCACTGTGCAGCCTCTGGGAACCTCTGCGTCACTCCCTCTGCCCTCTGACGTAGTCTTTCTGGGCTCTGCGCTGCCTCTGTTGGGCTTTGCGTGGCCTGGACTGACTGCTGCTCTGGCTCTCTCTGCTTCTGTGCTGGTCTCCAAGTATTGCCCCTGCCTCTCTGCCTCGTACTCACTGCCCCTCGTTGTTGATCACTGATTCACTTTTGCTTAGCAACCTCGCTCTAGCAAAACGAATGAGTGATCACTCTGGTGTGTTCTCCAACTGACCGTCAAGCTTCCTCTTATACTTTTCTCATTGGTCCATCAACGACCGAGATTAAATCTCTAATCAACGACTAACATTAGATTTGGCTTGATCCATGACTTTTGGAACCTTCTAACCTAGTTTTATATTAATACCCATTAATATTTTTTTCCTAATTTTAGACTTAGGAACTCCATTAAAAATATAAATTATTTTAATATCTCACGAACGGGTTAGAATCTGCCCAAACCATTTCTGGGTCTTGGAAATCTCATGTGCTTTAGCCTCTCCATAAATTTTCATGAATAAAGCACATCTGATGCTACTCGAAATCAACACTCCCTCTTAGTGAGGATTGTGCTCTAGTAATACTCCACACTGAGCATCACCCTGATTATCCGGCATCGGTCCCTATGCTAATGCCAGGCTTCCCCTCCCAACATCCTTTGCACTGCTACATCCTGTACTGCTGCCCATGGCCCTGCCACTGCCACTGCTACATTCGTACGACAACTCCCTCTTCATCTGTGCTGCTATTGGTCCATCCTCCCAACACTGCATCTGCACTACATCCCCTCTCATCATTCTGCATCGTGCTACTGCATACTGCTACTGCACTACAACTCAGTGATTGAGAAGTAAGTAACTGATCCACCCAACTTCTGACATCCTTGTTAGGCTAGAAACACTCTCGATGTTGAAGCTCTTTTTGCTGCTAAAAAGTGCTCCGTCTACTGACCTCTGCGCTCCTTGCATCTCTCACTGTTGCACACCTCTTTGTGCCATCTCGCACTGGTGCAACACTCCTGTGCCTCCAACATTGTTGTAGCATGCTAGCCTCGCGTTGTCTCGGGACTTCTGCACTGTAGCACTCCCTGCCGCTCCATCTGCATTCGTCTCTACCAACATCCGCCAATCCTGCTACTCCTCTTCGGGCTCCCGTAGCAAGGTATAATCCAAGAGGTTGGGTACCTCAAGGATCCTGCCCCTCATCGCCTATAGTCCTTGTGACTATAGCTCTATGTCTCCCCACTTCTTCTCAAGTGTCACATGAGCACTCATGGCACAATCATCATCCTCCTCGACTTCTTTCTCCACCTTTGCAGGCGTTGCCTTCGAGTCAGAAGCCTCTCCCTTACTCTTCTTCCTAGGATATTGGTTCGCAAAATGACCCAATTCCCCACATTGGAAGCACTTGACCTTGGAGAGGTCCTTCTTCTTCCTCTTCTCTTGCTTCCCCGCAGATGCTAGAGCCACATCCTCCTTTCTCCTTCTTGATTCTGACCCCTTTGCTGCTACTCCCCGCCTTGGTCAGCCGTCTGATCTCTTCTTGACGAAGAGCTGCCCACAATTCTTCCCAATCTAGAAGACTCTTCCTGCCAAGTATGCTCTAGACAAATACCTCCTAATCCTCGAAAATTGCGTTTAGTGCGGTCCTCACCATCAATTCCTCATTCGGCATGGCCCCTATGGAAGTTAGTTGGTCACGGATCTCCTTCAAGCGACCGAGGAAGACATCTATCTGCTCTCCCTTTTGCATCTGGTATGCCCTTAGTTGATTCTCCAGGAGCATCTTCCTCTGCATGGAATTATGCTTGTACAATGTCTTCAAAGCATCCCACATCTCCTTTGTCGTTTCCTTCTCTGCAATATGTGATGCCACATGATCCTTGACACCATCAAGGATGATGCACTTAGCCTTTGCCATTGCATCCTCATACCTTTCATTAGCTACTGGGTCAACTGCGATAGTTATCACTCTCGTGACGAAGCCCTTGAGGCGATGTTTGTCTAGAATGGACAAGATCTTGGCCTTCCAGACCATAAAGTTGAATTCTTTGTCCAACCTTTCCTGATCTCTCAGCCCATTCACGGCCATCTCACTACTCTTCTTTCGACTCCTTCGAGTCTCTCTACTTCCCCCCTGAAAGTCCTCTATTCGACTCCTGCTGAGTGTCTCAACTTCCCGTCTAGAAGTTCTCGGTTCGACTCCCTCTGAGTCTCGATTTCCCTTCTGGAAATCCCTCTGCCAATGTCAAGTTGCCCCACTCTAATTGTTTGTGCAACTGCACCACTGATCTAGATTCCTTGGCTAGAAATCTGCCTCGACGACAACTCCCTCTACCTTGGTCTTGCCCTGTTCTAACCACAGTACCTCACTAGCTTCGCTCCACAAATTACCCACAGCCTCCTATACCCCAGCAACTGAAGGATTGAGCCACTTGGCTCTGCGAAATCCTGGCACTAGCAAATCAACTCCCCCAGGCAACTTCGTCAACCCTTCTCGCTTCTACTTGAGCCTGATTCTGCCTCCCACAGCCTCTACATTGGCCTCTCTCTGGCTCAGAGTGTTGACGCAGTCCCTCTGCGTCACTCCTTCCTTTGTCACCTTCTACACGAATCAACTTTGTCACTCGGGACAACTGAATCTGCTTCTATTGCTCTGATAGTTGATGCCTTTAGTTATCCTGTGATCTGCAACCATGCTCTGATACCATATTGCAATTTCTAAATTTAACTCGTTAGAAATTCTTCCTGTACTATTTGGTTTATTTCTTCCTACTTGTTTAATTACTTAACAAGTTATTTACCATGTAAATACTAAAAATAAACACAAGTATAGTATCAACATCTACAGATCATCAACTGAGAGAAAACAAGCACACAAATGACATCGTTGTTTTTGAACTAATGTCTCCAGAAAAGCCCAATGCAGGAAAACTGGTGCATCTATTCAAAGGGTTATATTATTATACAATTTATTAGAGTACAATTGGGTGCCTAAACCGGCTCATTCGATAGAGAAAAATATACAATAGCAATACCTCTATATCCGGAAACAAGTATTTAGAAACCCTGTCCCACAAAACCCTCTCCAGCACAACTAAAGCTCAGCGCTGGCCCTTTTGGCCTTTGCGTTAGCCTCCTTCTGACCTGCGTTAGCCTCAGGACTCTCTGTGTCAGCCCTCTGAGGCGCTACACAGCCTCTGGGAGCCTCTGCGTGACTCCCTATGCCCTCTCTGTGGATGACGCAGTCTCTCTAGGCTCTGCGTTGCCTGGACTGACTGTTGCTCTGGCTCTCTCCACTTCTGTGTTGGTCTCCCAGTATTGTCCCTGCCTCTCTATCTTGTACTCATTGCCCCTCACTGCTGATCACTAATTCACTTTTGCTTAGCAACCCTGCTCTAGCAAAATGAATGATTGATCACTTTGGTGTGTTCTCCAACTGACCCTCAAGCCTCCTCTTATACTTTTCTCGTTGGTCCATAAGCGGCTGAGATTAAATCTCTAACCAACGGCTAAGATTAGATTTGGTTTGATCCATGACTTTTGGAACCTTCTAACCCAATTTTATATTAATACCCTTTAATATTTTATTTTTCCTAAGTTTAGAATTAGGAACTCCATTAAAAATATTAATTATTTTAATATCTTCCAAACTAGTTAGAATCTGCCCAAACCATTTCTGGGTCTTGGAGATCTCATGTGTTTTAGCCTCTCCACCAATTTTCATGGCTAGAGCACATCCGATGCTACCCCAATCAACACATTTGTAGGAGCCTATGTGGAAAAAGTCTCGATAAAATCATGATAACATCGGGAACTTGCAATTTTTTCAACTCACCAATTTTATTGGCTAAGTTTTTCACGATTTTTTCAAAAAAGAAAAAATCGATATTTAATCGTAAAACTCAGGACAAAATCGGGAGTTTATCCAAAAACTCGTGAGTGAGGTGTCGAGCTGCGTATAAGTTAGGAAAAGGCCAATTTTCCACTCATTTTGTACTCTAACCTTTGTGATTCGTGCCTACAGAGAAAGGAGGTGTTTGTCACTGCCCAAGAGGAGGAGATTTACCCGATTGTGGGTGGGACAACTTTAGAAAACCCTTGACGTGGAAGCCATCTCATTGGACCATATTGACACCACTGCTGCATGGAGGGTTGAGACTGATATCATGGACTCGGTTCTTGATTGTTTAGAGGTGGATTTGAAGGCACTGGAGTTGGAGGAGGTAGCAGCTGCAGGGGAGGGAGAAGTAGAGGAGGAGGAGCAGGAATAGGAGGCATGGAAGGAGGAGGAGGAGCAAGAATAGGAGGTGGGGAAGGAGGAGTTGGAGGTGACAACATCTAGGATGGGCAGTAGCAAAGGATAGAGGTGACGTCCTATTTTTGCTTCTAGAGGACGACAAAGTCCATTTGTAGCCCCAGGGGCAAGGCCTTCTTCCTCTAGAGGAAAAGGCAAATCGATTCCCTATGCCTGTAAAAGGGGCAGAGGAACTCAGTGACCGATTAGTTTATGACATGTAAATGACTCATGATGATGATTCATGATATACATTTATTATATTTTTTGTTGATATTTTTACTCTTGAGACTGAGTCAAGGCTCAGGATTGAGGACTTGATTCACTATTGGTATGTCCGTATGTGATGTAGAACTAGACTTTTTATACATCTTATATATTAGTTTTCTTTTCATATTTATGTGGCAATGCATTTATTTGGTGTTGTGGATACTTTAGATGCTATTTTTTTTTTAAATAAATATTTTTGTACTTTTTAAATTTTGTCAAGTTTTTGGCAATTTTTTCAAAAACCAACCAACTTTAATGACTTTTTCAAATTCTGGACCCTTGCCAATTTATTCCCAAGGTCGAATTTTTCCACTTTTGGTAGGAGCACACTACCCCATAAGTGTGCCTAACTGTTATTGGAACCAAATTACGAAACTACCAAAACTTGCATAAAGATTGTCCTCCTCCCTACCTGCCACTAATCACATGCATGTAAATATGATAAGAAAAATCCCCAAGCCCCCATTTTTTAGGCCCAACATCCCTTAAACTGCCAAGTGAGGTGTCCCTAAATTTATCCCAAATAACTCCAATGCAAGACCAGTGCCTTATATGGAGTCACTTCAAGTGGAGTTGTTCACTTACACCTACTGTCTCGCTATAAAAGTGTCAAATATTACTAGTCAAGAATTGCCAAAAGTATGGCATGTGACCTATGGATTTTGGTCTACACTGAAAAGACTAACCAGAAATATTATTATTTTTCAGTTTGGGTATTGGTTAAGGAGGTATGGCTTAAAACAACTTCATGATATACATTTATTATATTTTTTGTTGATATTTTTACTCTTGACACTGAGTCAAGGCTCAGGATTTAGGACTTGATTCACTATTGGTATGTGATGTAGGACTAGACTTTTTATACATCTTATATATTAGTTTTCTTTTCATATTTATGTGGCAATGCATTTATTTGGTGTTGTGGATACTTTAGATGCTAATTTTTTTTAAATAAATATTTTTGTACTTTTTAAATTTTGTCAAGTTTTTGGCAATTTTTTCAAAAACCAACCAACTTTAATGACTTTTTCAAATTCTGGACCCTTGCCAATTTATTCCCAAGGTCGAATTTTTCCACTTTTGGTAGGAGCACACTACCCCATAAGTGTGCCTAACTGTTATTGGAACCAAATTAAGAAACTACCAAAACTTGCATAAAGATTGTCCTCCTCCCTACCTGCCACTAATCACATGGATGTAAATATGATGAGAAAAATCCCCAAGGCCCCATTTTTTAGGCCCAACATCCCTTAAACTGCCAAGTGAGGTGTCCCTAAATTTATCCCAAATAACTCCAATGCAAGACCAGTGTCTTATATGGAGTCACTTCAAGTGGAGTTGTTCACTTACACCTACTGTCTCGCTATAAAAGTGTCAAATATTACTAGTCAAGAATTGCCACAAGTATGGCATGTGACCTATGGATTTTGGTCTACACTGAAAAGACTAACCAGAAATATTATTATTTTTCAGTTTGGGTATTGGTTAAGGAGGTATGGCTTAAAACAACTTCTTGTCTTGTGTAGCAGACTGTAAGATCTGCATAAAATGCAGGGACAACAACCTGATTTGGATGTTCCAACTGCCCTATAAGTGCCTTAGCACCTCTAGATGTTAGTCTATGGGGTGGAGAAGATATAAGGGTGAGTATAAAAGCTTTTGGAGCCTCCTGTCAAAGAAAATGTGTCTGAAAAATGAATTTCCGGCAAACTGGAAATTATTCTTCAGATTACTAGGTAAAAATTTTATGATTTTACTTCCTGCCCATAACTAATTGCCAAATACTGAAAATAACTCTTTTTAGAACAATCTAGAGTAAGTGGCAAGGTTCTAAGTTGGTTTTACTTTCTTGACGAGCTGTAGACTTTATTGTAATTTGCGCAACCCACTTAATACGGCCTTGAAAAAACTCAGATATGCAATGTCAATGACTAGATACAAGTGTAAAAATAACATGCAATGAAACTTGTATCCTATCTTGGTGAGATCTATCAATTAAATCAATTATCCCCAATATTTTAGCTTGTTGAAAAGAGGAAAATATGAAAAACCAGAATGTCGATATTCTAATCTAACTACAAAAAATTAAAAGAATTTTGTAATTTTGAAAATAAGTAGTTGTTGTGTTATACACGTGCTCTTTTTTTCTCACCTTTTTGTTGGAATGTGAAGTCAATACCCCTCTAATTCGATATAGATGGTTTGTTTCAAGGGAGTGAATTTGGTCCAAAATGGAAGTCGCCTTCATTGTTTCTTAACCCTCTTGGTGACTTTTGAACCTTCATAGGAGCAACCTCTCCTTGAAGTGGCATCTCCAACCTTCAATCTTTGTGGGCAGTAGAATATGAAATCCTAAAGACAAATTGAAGCTCCCTCATGAGATAGTTCAATTGTTTGAATCGACCTACCTGCAAAATCAAGAAAACTCAAGTGGAGTTGCCCCCTAATTGATTCTGTCCATGTGACTGGGTAGCCCCTCAGTGACAAAAAATGTTAATCTTGGAATAGTTTTATTAAGCCAGAAAATAAGTTAGAATAATTATGCATGAATCATATATCAAAAATAACAGAAAAATCAAGAACCATTCCACCAATCTACAAAATAAATTACACAAGGGTTTGCAAAATATGAGCTTTTTAGTATGATAGCACTTGTCTCAATTGACAACAACAACATTACAAATGAGGGGAGGCTAGCCTTCATAGGAAAACTTTTAACGCCTAGTTGGACTCTCCCCTAATAAAATTATCTACTAGTCATCCGCAAGTTGGAGACTCAGTAATTTAATTCATAAAATATTACAAAAATAACTTTAATTCTTCTACAAGGGGGTCAGCTTAGACAAAATTCCATGTTTTGGTTCACAAATTCCCTTTGCTAATGGTCCATGATGATCAATAGTCAAAACTGTAAACAATAGTAGCTCAACATTCCACCTAGTCACCCTTGAAAATTTTGGGTTGGTCCCCTTGAAAATTTTGGGTTGGTCCCTTGGAGGAGAGATTCATCTTCAAACTGTTAGAAAATCATAAAGGTAGAAAGGTTTTCTTATATTGATAATTACTTGTGATATTGATTTATCTTCTTATAGCTCTTCTTCAATTTCTTTATATCTTCTTTTATTTTCTTATCATCAAGTAACTCCCAAAACAAAACATGAAGATCAATGACACAGGATGTAAGCTCTTAGCCAGGAAAAATTCCCTCATTGAGGAGAAAACCCAAAAATCTCTTATTTTTTTCAAGAACCAAATCAAATGAGACAACCAAGACTTTTTGGCCAAGATCAGGACCTCCTCCTATCCACGAAGTCAGCCTCCCATGAACAAATCAAACTTCCAAAAGTCAACTCAAGGAAAAACATCATGTCAACTAGGGTCTCAGCACTCTCTTTCCTACTTCTACAATCTTCGGTCTTCTAACACAGTCCTGCACCCTAGACCCTACACCTTGACACTTCAGCTTCAGAATTATTCGCACGTGTTCCAAGAAGGAGCAGAATTATGGTTTCATTCTTCTTCACTTGGACTCATTCTCTCTTGCAAGTAGAAGACCTCCATTACTAGCTTCTTCACACTCCTCATCTTCCTTAGAAATTGTAGATCGAATAGATGGATAAACGTCTTCACAAAAGTTCGAACACTCTTTTATATGTAGTCTTTTTGAGGGTTGAATTATCTTTAACAAGGCTGACATGAAGAGTGGGCAGGCCGGCTTGGTGGAGTAGGCATACTAAGAATTTTGACTCAATTAGAAATTTATTTCTTGATGAACAAAGCCCAAGAAGGGTCTAGATCATAATGACAAGGACAATGACTTATGGCAGAAACCCTAAAAGCACGCAATGGGTGCTTTGACCTAGAACTAAAATAAATAAATTATGAAACCCATGCTTATAAATAATTTTTCTTTTGCAACAAATTTCTTTCTTCTTTCATTTGACAAATACATTTCATCATGACTCAAATACAATTATGAAGATTGATACTAGTTACATTTCTCAACACAAACAGCTACTTTCTTGGTCCACTACTAAACCAATTGGTCCATCAAGTCTCCAGCAGCTAGTTAGACCCTCTAATGTTTAGTTGACTTCAGAAATGGCTACTTTTGACTTGACTTTTCCCTTCAATAATTTGACTTAGCCACATGGAAGCTAGATATCCAATGCCTTTGACTTCTCACAATTCTAGCACTTGGGTATGTTGAAATCAGACTGGATTTGAACTGGGTATCCCTCAAAATCTTCATATCTTGCCTAGCATTGCCATATCATCACCTTCATGCCACATCATCATGCCTTGTGTTGGAGCTCTAATGCCCTTGGAAATTTCGAGAATTGGAGACATGGCTTTTGTTCTTCTCATTCTCTAGATCAATTTTGACGTATTACATGTCAAATTCTGTTAAGACTTTCCCCTGTTATGCCTCTTGGAAACTTGTCTTGCCACATCATCAAGCCTAAATGGATTATCTCTAATACCCTTGAGGATTTGCAAAATTTGAAACGTGGGTTTTGTTCCTCTCATTGAGTAGACCACGTTTGATGTAATTAATGTCACAAACAACCCAATGCTACCCATGTTTTGTCACGTAGAAACCTGTTTTGATTTGTTGACCAAGTTGTAACTAGTCACTTCATTATCTGATTGGAAAAATTTGACATGGGATGGATTCCTCTCTTCAAACTACATATTTTGAGACTAAGTTGACCTTTTGACCACCGAAACCACTTTGCATTGGGAACCGTGAACTATCTCAAGAAAGGTCAATGTTGTTAAAAGAGACTATTGTGCTAGGAGAGCTATCATGAGGAATATTGCAACAAGGCCAAAGTCACATATAGACCTAATAGACATTAACCTTACAAAATGACATAGATGCACCTTAACAAGTGTTGGACTAGCCTATACACTTGTAATCACCCCTAATGCAGGCTCCCATAAAACCAGGAGTCCACAAGAGGGTTCACCTAAATCCCTCCAATTTGGTTAGGGACTAAAGTGACCTTAAGTGGAACTTCAAGGGACAAGGCATCGCCCGACCAAACAACTGAATAGAAACTCAATGTCAAAGACACAAGTCTAGGATGCCTAATACAGGGCCTCACATGATTTTTACATCACTTTAGACTTCTGACCTTGGGCTTACAATGGTGATGAATGTTGCACTGGAAAGTATATGTACCCCTACTGACAAGCACAGTAACAGGGCTCACTATCATCTTAGTCAAAACCCCTGTTGTTTAGTCCCAACATCCTCCTAAATGGTGAAGGAAGGAGTACCAAACATTACCCCAAATAATCCCAAGTAACATCAATATGCCTTAATAGGGTCACTCGAAGTGGAGGTGTTATACTTCCCAGAACTATTTAGTTGTAAAATATGTCACTATGCAATAGGAAACTAAATAAGGGATTTTAGCAATACCAAAATACATAAGATATAGAGTGTATGTTACTTTTAGGGCTGGATAGTTCTTTGATGTAGATAATTGCATTTTTAAACTTTTTCAACAATCTACACATTACTTTCATCCCATATCATCATAAGGAATTATATAGAGAGAACATTAGCATCAACAATGCAGGGAAACACTAAGGAACAATAGAAGAAAAGCATATACAATAGAGATACCAAGATTTTGGTCAGAGACCAGGGCAAAACCCCACAAGGGGGAAACCTCATAATCAATTCTTCGTCTTCTTAGATATTCGTCAAATGTTCAGCTGAGATACAATGTACAATAGTAATGAGACACAAGTCTTCCAATATCAAACACATTAGGCCTCCTAGGGCCAACCCTCAAAAGATATCAGAAGACTTTGTCATGGAGGCATTCACAAGCCCTCCACAAGGCATTTGAAATCACTGTTGCAAGCATCACATATCCTTGTCTCAGACCATATCACTGTCAAGTACCAATGCCACCATCACTGTCATAAGCACACTGCCATATATCATTGTCATAAGGACACTTGCCATATATCATTGTCATAAGGTCACTTTCATATATTATTGTCATTCACACGGTCATATATCATTGTCATATCACTGTTATACAAGATTGCCATACATCAGAAGTTTAGGGCACATATAGGGCTGCTCATGTAGGCTGCAAAGATCTCCTAACAAACTTGTACATAAGCTACTATACAAGTCTTTCCAACCTAGAAAACATCAAACTTGGAAGAATACCTAACATACCTTTAGGATCATGATTCTGCCTTGAAAATATTCCTCAGCTTCTATGCATGTACCTAAAGAATTCGGCCCCTAGTTAGGGCTTCCTGAAGCTGCTATGACATCCCTAATCTTGGGCTCTAAACCTCCTTAAAGACTATGTTGATCCTCCTCTTATAAACCTCTGCTCCTATGTTATGCTTTAAGGATCTTGGTCCTCCTTTTGATGGGTCATATGACCATTGTTCACATAGACACAAGGACTCGGCCCTACCTGCAATAACATAGAAATATGGCAGCCCTATCATAGAAACTTAGCCACTAAATCTGCTCAGAAAACAACCCATAATTGTCTTCAAACTCAGCCCCAAATTGGAGGTTTGCTTCAAGGAGGAATGATGGTTATGGGCACCAAAATTGACATAGAATCTCGGCATAGATAGCACACTTTTGCAGCCACCTCTGACCCTGTGGCCACTTTAGATCTATAGCCACCTCACTCACAACAACATAGTGATTACTTTCCTTATAGGACTTGAAACTTCTACGTTGCTTCTTAAGGAAACTCGACCCTCGTTAGGCCTTATCTCCAGCCTATGTCACACGGCTCGGGTTCGAATTCGAGTTCGACAACGATTAAGTTCGACTATACATATTTTTGAACACACACACACACATATATACATATTATATATATATAATATATAATATCTATATTATTATATATATATATATATATATATATATATATATATATATATAGATAGATTATATGACATAAATAATAATAAAAGTAAAATAATTCAATAACGCTATATCTGCAGTCAGTAGTTGTCTAAGATTAGTGTATGTTCTATGCTCGAGAGCATTTATTTATAAATTCTTTATTCATAGATAGGCAAGTTCACACTCAAGCACTAAGATAAATCTGCAGATACGACATAAACTATACAATAGAAGATCAGCCAAGGCAAGAGGAACAAGATAATAGCTGCAAGCCAGGGATCCCAAACCCCCTACACTGTGTGGGGAAACCCTTGAATCAAATCTTCTTTTATTTTCAAATTTCAGCCACGAGAGAGAGAGAGAGTACACTTTACATAGAAGTCAACACTGTTCGACTTTATCTAATCTAAGCATAGATCATCTCCTATAACGATGTAGATCAGTTGAAGGACATTTCTCTTCCGACCTGATTCTTCAAGGTGACTCTTCACCTCATCCATAGTGCTTCGCCGTTTCGTCATTTGCTCGCACATAACCGTGTGACCACCATGCTTGTACAATCACAACAGTGTTGAAACCTTGATGACTCAGCTGCTCTCATCTGCTCTCCAATCATCATGCTGCCACGTCTTCCATCATCATGCAGCTACCTATTCATGCATCATGCTACATCAGCCCTCATGCTGCATCTTCCTTCATCATTCCTTCCGCTGAGATCATCATGATGCACATTCATATTAGTGTCATCGAGATCAAGTTTGTGAGATCATCTTTTATACCACAGGTCAGCAAATCATGGCTTCCACAGGTTGCTCAATAATCTGATTCAAAACTGGTCAACACATTGACCCAATACACAACAACCTTGCCTCCAAATCTGTCGTCCCACGCTGCCCTTGACTGTTCCTAGTTAGGGCACTTCAGCACACTGCAACAGCCCTCAAACAATCCATGAACAGTCCTCAATCCCTATGGCCCACGTTAGCGTGATCCCTCTGCTTCTACGCTGGAGATTAGGGCACAATACAACCCCAAAACAGATCCACGCAAGTGCTTTTCTATGGTGGTATGGCCTGCGGCCTACCACACAGCCTACCTGTAACTTACACTCTGCCCAAACAGAGTTCTCTTGCTCTTTCAACGTGCCACAACGGACCTGCCCTTCTCCTTACCTAACCCGGCCTCCCAGCAAGTGTGAACAGACTTCAATACAACTCCAAAAGGCTCCTACGCTGCCTCTTTCCCACACAAAAGTGTCCTCTGCCTGCAGCCCAATCTAAGGTAAGAAGTTCGAGTTCCTTTTCTGGGGATTAGGCCTCTTCTTAACAATGATATGACCTGCGTATAAGAGTCTTCAAGAACTGCGTATAAGGTCTCCATGATCAACGTATAAGGTCTCACCATGAACAGTGTATAAGGTCTCTGTTTGCTGCGTAGATCATCCTCATAAGCCTGCGGCTTACTGTCCCTATTTAGGTCAGCGTATCTTCATTGTGTCTCTCCTTCACCAAAACCCAAAGACGTGGAGAGGAGGAGACTACTCATGAAGATGTGTGTCAAATGACATCAAATCCTCATCTATTTATACCAAAATGAGGATGATGAATAGACACGTCGGTTGGGCTTCTAGAGCCTACGTAAGTGTTGGTTGGCTTGATAATAATTACATAAACAAAATAAATTCATATCTCCATAAATACTTATCGGAATCAGATGATCGTTGGATCAATCCTACACCTCTCGACGAGAGGTATCCAATAAAAATATCATCTGCCATAAATAAGCCGACCCACATGGAGTTTGGCCCTAGTTGCCAATTTAACACTCCCTCTCAACTAGGGAGAACTCCATCCGATGATCCATAAGTCCGACTGTACTATCTCTGCCATCAGTGCCCTGCACTACTCTGCCCAACTCTGCTGGCTCTGCTCTACTCAGCTCAGCTCTGCTCAACGCTGTTGGCTCCACTAGCTCTGCTTTGCTCAGCTCTGCTGGCTCTACTGCTCTGCTCAGCTCTACTGGCTCTGCGAGCTTTGCTCTGCTCAGCTCTGCTGGCTCTGCTAGCTCTGCTCTGCTCAACTCAGCTCTGCTGAACTATGAGGAAGAAGAATTGATCGAGAATGTCTCATACCATTCTCCACTGACCCGAAGTCAGTCTCAGAGTGCGTACCACTAGTCCCAGACTAGTCTCAACCAACCCGAAGTCAGCGTCATAGTATGTACGACTCTCAGTGGTCCCAGACCAGTACCGCAGGCTCAGAGAGTGTACTACTGGTCCCAGACCAGTCTCAACCGACCTGAAGTCAGCATCATAGTATGTACGACTCTCACTGGTCCCAGACCAGTCCTGCGCTGACACGAAGTCAGTCTCGGAGTATGTACCACTGGTCCTAGACCAGTTTCAGCCGACCCGAAGTCAGCGTCATAGTATGTACAACTCCTACCACTGGTCCTAGACCAGTATCATTGATCCCAGATC
>APFE031551979.1:7538-26030 GCA_000404065.3 Pinus taeda | reverse complement strand
TCTATGGAGGGGATACATGGAACGAGACCCTGATGATGGACCCCCTTTGGGGTTTGAAACGTCGACAAAATGAACATGATACTGTGGATAATCCGGATCATGATACTCCAAGAAACAACCATAGAAGCTTAAATCTAACATAATTTCCCTATACGGAGGGGATACATGGAATGAGATCTTGATGATGGACCCCCATTGGGGTTTGAAACGTCGACAGAATGAACATGATACTGTGGATAATCCGGATCATGCTACTCCAAGAAACAACCATAGAAGCTTAAAATCTAACAGAATTTCCCTACATGGAGGGGATACATGGAATGAGATCCTGATGATGGACCCCCTTTGGGGTTTGAAATGTCGACAAAATGAACATGATACTGTGGATAATCTGGATCATGCAACTCCAAGTGAGACAGTAATAAGACAACAACATGAAATGGAATCCCATGCAGAAAATGAGGTGTTGATCTTGAGAAGGAAGCTGTAGGAAAAGGAAGCCAAGATAGCCTGCATGGCCAGCTAGGCTATGGAGGCATTACAGTGCAGGTAGGCAACCAAATCATATGCAGTGTACCTCAAGGATTAGTGGGTCCAATTTCAGATCAAGACACTAGCCCAGAGGGGCACAATACCTTTTCAGGATTATGGCCAATTCATGCATCTATGTGATCACAGTTCAGCTAAGGACAAAGCGAAGCTAGCAGAGTTTTACTTGCACAACATGGCCCTCACTGATATGAACCTATGGGATCCCAATGCTGCGTTGGGATATTTGCAGCTAATAGCCATGGCATCTTGGATGAGCCATGGATAGAAAGGCAGGATTCCATGATAAAGAGGAAGATATCACATCAGAAGCATGGGATGTTAGGGAATCTGTTAGAGCCATCAAGTATGAAGAGTTAGACTAGTTGCTCAGAGGATGAGTAACCCATTCAGTAGGGGGGTAATAATTAGACCTAGAAATGGGTAATTATATGGGCTCATTTTGCCTCTTAATTCGACTTAAACCACCATTCTCATTCGTTTATTACATGTTTTTTATTATATTTATGCTAATAGAGTGAATTGGGTTAGTCATTATGCCAAAAAGTCTAATGTGTGCTTTAACCAGATTTTTGGTCAATTTTGAGACAAAATCAAATGTTTAATGAGCATTTGGCAGCCAAATTCGAAGAAGAACAAAGGAGAATATTTGTAGGAGGGTGTCCCCTTCATTTATGAACCCTTACCTCGAATTCTCCATCAGAAACTCAGAGCATAAGTAGCCACATGAGTGCATCCAAAGGGGCAGCTGAGCAAGTAAAGAAGGATTGTTGTTTATCTGCAATTTTGGGAAGCTGAGCCCCTTGATTTTAGGAGAGCTATTGGAGGCTCGAGTTGTATAAATAGCAGGGCTTAGGTGCTCAATTTTTTTAGTTGGATTTTAGCCAGTTATTAGTAGATTTTTGCACTTTTGTGCAGCATTGTGTTCAACTCATTTTCGAGTTCCTTTTTTAGAACAATTATTGTAATGTGACTATTATTTTTGGTAATGAAGATGAAACAGTTTTTGAGCCAGCTCTAATCTCTTCCATAGTGCTGATGCTCTTGGGTTAGGGCCCAACCCAAGCTGCCCAACACCTCTTACTGTGTACTTATATGTTTTTGCTTCAGTTCATGAGTTAATTTATGTTGCATAGATTCATTTTACCTTGTTAGATTAGGTTGCTTTTGATGGTTAGCATAATTGTTTTTGTTTCATTTGCTCAAGTAGGTTACTATAGTGACAAAATAAGACTCAAAAAGGCCAAAAATAGGCCATGATCTCCTTTCTCCCTTCCTAGGACTATGATTTGAGGTCAAGGCACTTCTGCTACTACCAAAAACACAATTTTTTTTTTCCATGCAGCTGCTAGCGTGATAACTTGATTTGGAAAAATTGATATATTGGTTTAGATTCAGTTGCTTAGATCATTTCCTATTCTTTTACCATAGTTCTCTCCGCATGCTTTTCTGTTCATAGGTTACTGTTCAGCATTTTCTATTTGTAGGTCAGATTAGGTCAAGCTAGAAAAAGTTATGTTTTCATGGTATAGTTTGTGCTTTCTTTGATCAGTTTTGATAAGTAAATGTGCAGATCTTTTGCAGGAAATCTCAACTCACCATCCATCCACAAAATAGCCAGCACCAGCTCACTTCTCATAGATTTCCCAAGTCATTCACAACATTTCACCAATCTACCCTAATTTCTGCGTTTTTCTCCATAAGCTTCTTTCTTGCCATTTGAACAAATCCAACCATCACATTCATTCTTGATCTTCCTTGACAAGTTCTAGACACCTCAGACACCTTCATCTAGCCTTCAGTTCCCCTTTCCCATAACTTTTCCACTTTCAAACCTCCAAAAATAGCTCTCGGCCTCCTCTTGTAGATCCTCCTATAAATCCCTGCAGCTTCCTGTAGAACTTCCTGCGAGTGATTTTTCGAAGTCTGATCGCTATGAAAGTCTTCAGAAGGATACTAGGGGCTTCTTAGGACCTCTCCACACCTTCCTCCACCTCTACAACAACCAACTCCACCTTCCTTCACCACCAAAACTTAGCACAATCATAGCCAGACAAATCACAAGCATAATGATTTCATATAAAAACACTCAAAAGCACAAATTTTTTTTTCTTCTTATTTCTTTTCAGAAGTAGCTTGAATAGATGCAATTTAAATTTTCAGTAGTCAATAGCACTATTTTCATCAGTTTCCATCTCTTTCCTTGCAAAAGTAGGCTTAATAGGTAAATTATGGTTTGCTAGGGTTTGCGTTACATTTCAGTTCTCCTTCTCTTTCTACAAGTAGAATAGTCTTTGTAGAGGTAGCTTTCTTTCATCACAGTTAAAAGCTTCTTTTGAGAATCCATAGAAGTTGGCTTAAGATCCTAGCGATCTTGTGCCAACTGACCAAGTGATAGCTTGCAGTGAGAGCTAGTACTTGTGCATACAACACCGTCACTTCCAAGTTTGTTACGAACTACTGGGTTGATAAAAGTAAAGAAGGAAGCCCCAGGAGTTGCAACATTATTGCTGCAATACTGGTGCTCACCACCAACCAAACTAGTCACTGATAATGCAGTAGCTTTCAAGGCAAAAGAGTTGGTGGACATGACTGAATCCATGGGCATTCAATTGGTGCATTCTACCTCATATTATCCTCAAGGAAATAGCCTAGCAGAATCATCTAATAAGAGTCTTGTAAGGATAATCAAAAGAATGTTGGAGGACAACAAAAAGAGTTGGGATTCCAAGTTGAAGTTTGCATTATGGACTGACAGAGTTACCAACAAGAAGTCCATAGGAAATTCTCCTTTTAAGCTGGTTTATGGCATTGATGTTGTATTTCCTATCTAGCCGATTCTCCTTGTAGCTAAATTCTTGCAAGAAAAATAGGATGAAGAGAATGACATGGTAAGGAGAATTAATAACCTGGTCAAATTACAGCAGATCGGAGAGCAGCTGGTTGAGAAGTCAAGAATTCATCAGAAGAGGATCAAGTAAACCTTTGACAGGAAGGAAAAAGCGGACAATTTCCAAGTTGGTGACTGGGTTCTCAAATGGGATGCATTGAAGGAAAAGAAATGTAATCATGGTAAGTTTGACTCCTTATGGACAGGTCCATTCGTCATCACTCAAATTCCGTAGAACAATACCTTTATTTTGGAGAGTCTGGAAGGAGAAGATGTTTTTTATGGCCCAGTCAATGGGCAATTCTTGATACTTTATTTCATTTAAGGCTTTAAAGCCTTGATATTGTAAATATGTTTTATCAGTTTTTTTTAATGCAAAATAAACTCCATGCCCAATGGAACACCAGGAGATAGATTTGATTTTGGTTTTACAGGAAAGGCATTGGTCTGTGGTTCTTGAAACCTCACAGGGAGGCTTTCATCCCTAGAAGGAGCCAGTGTTAGCCCCTGAGGTGTAGTGCTGCTATTTTTAGCAGAAATGTTCCTTGTTTCAGATCTGACAGCCACATCTTCTCTTCCTCCGCTTTGGCCATAAGCTAGACTTCCAAATATTAATCCCGCATCTCCAAATGGGTCCAAATATGCTCTTTAAGTCTTTAAAGGCCAGTAAAATCATGCCAAAAACCAAAACCAGTGCAAGAGAAGAACCCTTGGAATGGTGGAAAAGCACCATCAGGAGGCAAAAACACATAAAAATAGTGAAAAACCAAGTATTGAAGGCATAAACACTAAAATGCACAGCAACCATCTGATATGGCCAATTAACGATCCAGATCTGATCGGCGGGTCCCAATCGGCTAAGGCAGTCGGAGGATATCGGAGGCAGATGCACAATAGGACCGGGCTAATGCGATATCACAATCCCCAATGTTGGTGAATCGCAATGAGTGGGGGCATAGGCCAATGTTATATGGAAAGACCTCAGGCTTGGGCAATATGCGATTGCGACAAGTTGCATTGCAATATCATGTCGGAACATTGCAAAGGAGTAGGGTGGTTATATATTTATGTGATTCAATGAACCAGACACGATGGCTATATAAACCTTATTGCATAGATTTTGGGATCTGCAGAAAAGGAATTTTCCTTTCTATTTGTGTATTTCATTTATTAAACGAAATACAAAGGGATCAAGCGCCGATGTGATAAGCTAGACCTGAAAGGGTTCCTTAAGGCTAATGTATAATATTTCAGGTCCGCCAAAGCCAATTTTTCATGATTTTCAATGTTTTTCATGTATTTCAAAATCCGAAGGGAAGCCACGGAAGGGGCATTGTGACTTGCGATAAGCGATCACAGGTGGACCCAATGGGAGAGTAGATCATATTTAAGGACTTTTGAAGTCCGGATGAGCAGTGTTTTGGGCATAATTTCACAGTATCGCAGCATTTCACTGTGTTAATAGAAAGCGGCCATTGAAAGGATTTCAAAGGCCCAAAGACTCATTCCATCTCATAATAGAGGTCGGGAGACAGAGACAGAAGGACAGAAGGGGAAAGGCAACAACGCAACACAACAAAACTAATAGAAGGGATCATGGAGCATCGCTAGCACAAGCGAGCTCCCTGATAGCGCAACAAACTACCAGAATGTAGTTACTCGGCTGTTGGAAGAAGAAACCTCTGAGCCCACACGTGCCTAGTCATGGCATCAAACTGTTAAAAGGACATAAATGATAGATTAAGACCTCTCGAGCCTTAGAAGGCTCGAGAGCACTGTAAAAGGTCTATAAATATTAGAAAGTTCAGAGTAATAGGGGTTCAATTTTTGGAGACTATGGAGACTCTACTCCTCTAGCTTCTCATTTTCATTCCAGCAACATAAGCTTCTTTTGTTGTTACATGTCTAATTCCCATTTTCTCTTCTGTTCTATGCCTGCACTTGAATAGGTTATTCATGTTTCTTCTGTGTCTAATGCCAGATAATTGTCATCTTATCTCTGCATTGATAAATTAGATTTGCAAGCTTCATTTGTTTTCTGTAGCTAGCCATTCATATGTGTTTATGTACGCATCTACTGGTACATTCAGTATTCTCCATTTATCCATTGAATCTATAAACTATTGAGCATTAGTGGTCTAAAGCCTTATATTGTTGAAGATGTTCATGCATGTCTTAAGTGAGAATAGAGTTGAAATGGTTATCTGACTTGATCCAAACCATCATCCATTCCAATAGTTCCAAAAACAATATTGATGATTATATGTTACCAGGCATTTCCGAGCTACAACCTAGGAGAGTTTCCTGGAGTGATAACAGTATCAATAATATTTTGGCCCATGGTCATGTAAAATTTTAGGGGCTAATATTCGTAGGTGGGCTAATTTTCCATGCTTTTTCAAAAAAAAGACTAGTCAATTTCCATTTTTTTATAAAAAATTATTTGTATATTAGGGACTAGTGAGATTCGCCAATATTTTTAAACTTCAAGATAATTTTCCGTCCTTAAAATTTTCCCCGCCCATGGGATTTGGCCCATAGGCTTCACCTAAATAAAACCTCTTTTTTGGGTGTTCTGAAGTATAAAGGGGTTTAGAGAGTAAATATAAAAAAGGATTTATGATGGGTTTTATAAAATTAAAATTTTAATATTTTCCATTATCACATATTTTAAGTTTTACATAACCAAATATCTTGTAGTGATTATTACATAAAAATATTGGAAAGAAATGAGATAATCACTTGTAATTAAAAGTAATATTATTTCATAAAATACAATTAATGAATTTTTCAAGGTAACATTTCATACACCAAGATATATAATAAAGTAAATTGCTATGATATATCATTCTCTCTCTTTCTTTCTTTTTAAAATTAATTTAAATATGTAAATTTTTTCATTTAAAAATATTAATTATAAATTTAAACATTTTGATATATAATTTTTTTGGAAATATTAATTTGATGCTATAATGGTAGATCAAGGCAATTTAAAATGAGTTTTTTTTTGTTATTAATACATTTTTAAGTATATGTCAATATTAATTCATATCAAAATATATTATTCATAACATTAAAATATCATTGCGTATCTATTATATATAACATTAAAATATTATCTTTTAGCATGTTTTTTTTTTTTAATCCATTGGTAGTTTATGGGTTCCAGGTTTTGACAACCCATAGTATTTTCCCTTTAAAACTTCATATATATTTATATGTAGAAAAAAATGTTAAATGAAAATATTTTAAAATTGCATATGGTAAAATATCCAATATGAGTTATGAATAAATATTTTAATATTAATTAATATTAAAGTAAATAAATATTAATAACAAAAAAATTGTTTTAATGTGAGCTAAAAATGTCTCAATGGACATTTCATATAAAATATTATATATATATGGATTTATATATATATATAAACGTTTGAGTTGGTCATAGTATTTTACAGTTTAATCCTTTTTAGGTATATGCTTTTTTTTTCAAAATCCAACGGATATTTTTTGGACTTACAAATTTAAGTTATGTAATCTCTGCAACATTCAAAAATACATTTGAATAATGAAAAATCACATTGTTTTTTTGTACTCTAAAATAAATTTGCACCTAAATAAATTTGATCCCTTTAAAATAAGTTTGCACGTAAAGAAATTTGATCCCTCTCTACTCATGTTAGATGCATGCTTAAGATGGGTCTATAATGGTTTTTATAAAATCAAAATTCTAATATTTTAGATTATCACCTATTTGATATTTTACATAAGCATATATCTTATATTAATTATTATATAAAAAGTGTCAAAAGGAAATGAGATAATCACCTCTAACTAAAAGTAATACTATTTCGTAAAACCCAACTAAGGATGCTTTCAAGCTAACTTTTCATAAATCAAGATATAGAATTGCTTAACAATAACTTTTTATACTATTGCGTTGTAAAAGTAAATTGCTATGATATACCATTATCTTTCTTTTTTTTAAATTAATTTAAATGTGTTTTTTTTTCATTTTAAATATCTTATTGAGTTGTAAAAATAAATTGCTATATACCATTATCCTTTCCTTCTTTTTAAATTAATTTAAATATGTGATTTTTTTTTCCCATTTAAAAATATATTTGATATTTAAAAATTTAATATAATAATTTTTGGAAAATTAATTGATTAACTTATTAAAAAAATATACTAAAATTAGTTATTATTGTAAAAATCAATAACTATTTCAATGTGCAAAACCGCGTTTTTTTAAAGAAACACCATTATTAATCTTTTCCTAACTTATTTGATCTCTTTTTTTATAAAGATAGTTATTATTGTATACCTTATAAATATAAATGTAAGTATAATTTTAAAATAAATTTTTTATGATAGAAATAAATTCAACACTAAAAAAAACACACGATACACTCAAAATCTTGAAACTTAAAAACTATAACCTAAATTTACAAAAATTCTAGTTTTTCCTAAAATAGTTACTAAAATTTCCATAATTTCCCTATCACTTTGACGCCTCCGCTCACTGCATTTTACATAGAACAATATAAGTGATTTTCATATCCTATAAAGTAATATGGACAATTTCTTTTTTGGGAATATTCGGTAATGGACTTACGAGTTTATGAGGCACGTGGGAGGAACATTTAATAGAGTTAAATAAAGTTCATGGTCATAAAGTATTTTGCGGAATATTCCCAAGTGGATTTCAATATTTGTGAACAATAAACATTTAAGAATGTATTTTGCATATTATTAGTTATTGAATGGCGTTACAACGATAGGACATAAACAAATTTGTGGCTTTTTATACGCTTATTTTTAATCATTTTACACTTTCGCCTGAAAGTGGTTTGGAGACATACCACGGTAAAATGGATTTGCATTAGGTTTATTTCTATTTTTTTTACCCATCAGCTTGAGAGTGGTTTGGAGACCTACCTCGGTAAAATGGATTTGCATTAGGTTTATTTTTAATCTTTTTACGAGTGGTGTAGAGAACCAACTCTCCATTGGACTACAAAGTAGTATTTACGAACATGTATAAATTTTATCTCGGGTTTCTGCTATAATGTTTTGGTATATAATATTTATTTGTAATTATGGGTAATTTTTGGATATAAATAATTTATTGTAATTATTGATTTATAATATTTATTTGTAATCATTGGTTTTGTATTTATTAGCTTAAAAACAATTTTATAATGCTTAATAAACACTTAAAAAGAATAGAAAACTTTAATGCCCAATAAATTATACTTCCAACTATCAATTTGTCACTATTTCTCCTCCCGTTTTTGCACTAGGTACGCCTTCAACCTTTGCTCATGGAGTTTAACAAATATTTATTTCATTGTAAATAATCTAAAGATATCTTCACAGAGACACTTAAACTAAATATTTTATTCTTATATTTATTTTCTGCGAGTTTCAAAGAGCCAGCAGAAAAATGCAAATAAAATGTGGAAGCAGATGCAAATCACCAATGGAATTCATTACCACGCTTCAAACGCAAAAATGAAGGATCAGTGGTCACGGAAACTGAAACAACGCGTAACTTGTTACAAGCCTCAACTTTAAGAAATAGAAGGGGCTCCGGAAATAGAAGGAGTGCACCAAAATTACACCACAACAGAAAAGAGATTAGAAAGACCAGAACGCAGTGTGAGAAGGGGGGTTAATGAGAATAATGATGTGAACAGTATTTTACTGCCTTCTCAATTACAAAATTCACCCAAAATCTCTCATCCATGTGGCACTTCCAAGCTCTGCTCGCTCTAACTTGATGGTGTAAATCTGAAGGGGATTGAGTTAGTGAGCTTGGGAACCGAACAAAAGTATATATAGCCAAGCCTTCATCAAGCTTCTATTGGCTATGTGTGAAGTGTTCCACAGATCATGGTAGAGCACTACAGAGGGAGTAATGGACCACTCCCAAAGCTCCCAACAAGAAATTAATTAACTGCAGTTGACTTCCGTAATTTAAAGAAATAACTACAGTTGGTTTCCATGATTGAAGGAAATGACTGCAATTTACTTTCGTAATTGTCAACAGCTGTTGGGAAAAAGTAAAGGGAGCTTAAAATTCTCCCACTTGGTCCATACTTCCAATCTTAATGTCTCATTTCAAAACCCATTGATAATATGTATAAAGTAATAGATACATGAATCATAGCGATAAGTCCTCTAATGACGAGTATTATCTTCCATGTATTACTATGTATTTATTTCTATTATAGTTTATGTGGCAACAATTTCTTAATGAATAAACCTTATATTTATCCTTGGTCCTACACAGATGAATTCTCTCAAATCAAATTAAGGTGCGCATAAATATGAGGAAAACATCGCAATAATTAAGAATTTCATAAAAATAACATTGTCCATACAATGAGAAACTACATAATGGAACCAAGTCCCATATTCATTACATGGTCCTTGAATTTAAATGGTGGCATGCCCTTAGTCAAAGGATCAGTGATCATCAACTCAGTGCTGACGTGCTCAATGACCACTTTCTTTTCTTTAACACGTTCCCTTATAGCTAAATACTTAATGTCGATGTGTTTATTTCGACTCTCACTTTTGTTGTTCTTAGCCATAAAGACAACAACTGAATTATTGCAATATATTCTCAATGGCTTAGAGATAGAATCCATAATTCTAAGCCCAGAAATGAAACTCTTAAGCGATACACCATGTAAAGTAGCCTCAAAATAGGAGACGAACTCAACTTCCATAGTGGAAGTGGCAATCAAGGTTTGCTTGGCACTCCTCCATGATACAGCTCCACCGACCATCATAAAAATGTATCCTGATGTTGATTTGTGTGAATCAACACATCCGGCAAAGTCAAAACCTGAGTAGCCAATTACTTCCAAATTGTCCGTCCGTATATACATAAGCAGGTAGTTTTTGGTTCCTTGAAGGTACCTCATTACTTTCTTTGCATCTCTCCAGTGGTCTAAACCTGGATCACTTTGATATCGTCGCAACATTCCCACAACAAATGCAATGTCAGGTCTTGTGCAGACCTGAGCATACATTAGGCTTTCGACAGCAGAAGGATATGGAATGTTCTTCATTTGTTCCCTTTCAAAGTTGTTCTTCGGGCATTGGTTCAAATTGGACCTATCACCCTTCACAATGGGAGCTACACTTGGTGAACAATCCTTCATCTGAAATCTCTCTAAAATTTTATTAATATAGGTTTCCTGAGACAGACCCAAGATGCCTCGAAATCTGTCTCTATGGATCTTAATGCCAATGACATAAGATGCCTCACCCATATACTTCGTATCGAAATTTTTAGAGAGGAATTGTTTCACCTCATGCAGCAAACCCTTATCATTGGTTGCTAGCAAAATTTCATCCACATATAAAACAAGAAAACAAATTTTACTCCCACTAAATTTCAGGTATATTGATTGATCCATAATATTTTATACAAAACCGAAAGAATAAATTACATTATGGAATTTCAAATACCATTGGCAAGATGCTTGTTTTAAACCATATAAGGATTTCTTGAGATTTCAAACTAATTTCTCACCATCACTAGAGGAGAATCCTTCAAGTTGTTTCATGTAAACCTCTTCCTCTAGATCTCCATTGAGAAATGTCATTTTCACATCCATTTTTTGCAACTCTAAGTCAAAATGGGCTACTAATGCCATAATAACACGCAAGAAATCTTTCTTAGATACAGGAGAGAAAGTCTCCGTGTAGTTGATTCCTTCTTTCTCAGTGAATCTCTTAGCAAAAAGTCTTGCCTTGTATCTCTCAATGTTGCTCGATGAGTCTTTCTTTGTCTTAAAGACCCATTTACATCCAATGGCTTTTGCACTATTAGGCAACTCAACAAGATCCTAGACTTCATTACTCTTTATAGAATTCATTTCTTCCTTCATGGCATCGTACCATAATTCTAATTCTTTGCAACTCATGGCTTGTGAAAAGGACTCGGGATCATTTTCGGCTCCAATGTTATAGTCAGATTCTTGCAGATACACAACATAATCATCAGGAATTGTTGATCACTTTGGTCTAGTAGGTCTTCTTAATGTTGTACCATCATCTTCCTGAGAAGTATGAGGTTCAACTCGTTGTTCAAAAGTTCTTGGCAACTCTTGAACTACCTAATCTAGTGGAATGTTGTCAGCAGCTTATGGAACTTCAACAATTGGATGTTCAACTCCAGTTTGTACTTGAGGGGTGCTGTGAACAATAACCAATCTATCACTTGAGGTGGAAGGTTGAGATTCTGAATGATCCTTCTCAGAAACTATGTTCTTGGTTTGATCGCTCCCATTGATCAAGTCATTTTCAAGAAACTTTCCATTTCTTGATTCCACAATCCTAGTGTTGTGAGATGGACAATAAAATATGTAACCTTTAGACCTTTCAGCATATCCAACGAAATACCCACTAATGGTCCTTGGGTCCAGCTTCTTCTCTTGTGGATTATATATTCTCACTTCAGACGGGCATCTCCAAACGCACATATGTCGCAAATTCGGTTTCCAACCTTTCCATAATTCAAATGGCGTTTTAGGAACAACCTTGGTTGGAACTCGGTTTAATATATAAACTGCCATCTTAAGTGCTTCAGTCCAGAAGGATTTAGGAAGATTTAAGTTGCTAAGCATACTCCGCGCCATGTCCAATAATGTTCGGTTTCTTCTCTCTGCTACACCATTCTAGTCGGGTGAACCAGGCATGGTGTATTGGGCAACAATCCCATGCTCTTGAAGAAATTTTGCAAATGGCCCAGGTGCTTGTCCATCTTCTGTGTATCTACCATAATATTCTCCACCTCTATCTGATCTCACGATCTTAATTTGCTTGCCGCATTGTTTCTTTACTTCAGCCTTAAAGATCTTAAAGGCATCTAATGCTTCGCTCCTTTTATGAAGCATGTAGAGATACATATATTGTGAGTAATCATCTATAAAAGAGATGAAGTATCTCTGACCATGTGAGTCCATGTATGGACTACATATATCTGTATGTATGATCTCTAATAAGTTCGAACTCCTATTGGCACATTCCTTTGACTTGTTGGTCTTCTTTCCCTTTATGCAGTCCACACAAGTCTCAAAATCAGTAAAATCCAAAGTATTAAGTACCCCTTCATTTATTAATCTTTTAATTCTTTCTATGGAGATATGACCTAATCTTCAGTGCCATAATTTATAGGAATCTTCATTAATAACACATCTTTTAGTGCCAGTGTGATCATGCATTGAATCATAAGTGACATTGTTTTGTAAATTAATGCCATAAAGACCATTAGACAAAATACTGTTCCCAACACAATCAGATTTATAAAATAAACTGAAGGATATTTCTGAAAAGTTAAAGGAATATCCAAAAGGTACAAGCCTTGAAACTGAAATCAAGTTTCTAGAAAAACTTGGAACATAAAAGGTCTTTTCTAATTATAAAACAAAACCACTACTTAAAGTTAAATAGCATGTTCCTATAGCTTCCACATGCGAGCCCATCTTGTTTCTTAATAAGATGCTTTGCTCACTTCCCACTGGCTTCCTTAGGTTTTGCAAACCTTGCAAGGAATTCAAAATGTGAATTGTTGATCCAGAATCAATCTAGCAGGTGTTAATATTGACATTAACCATATTAGATTCATAACAAACAAACGAGATTAAATTACCTTTTTCCGCAAGCCATTTCTGAAATTTGGTGCATTCCTTCTTCATGTGTCCCTTCTTTTTACAGAATAAACACTTGGAATTCTTCTTGATATCGGCTTGGGGAGGTACTTTACCTTTCCCTTTCCGATTGGCTTGAGATTTTCTCCTTCCTTGTGTTGCCAACATTGCACTTTCTCCCAGTTCCATCACCAATCTCTCTTCCTCTTGAACACACATGGTCATGAGTTCATTAATTGACCATTTATCCTTATGTGTGTTGTATGAGATTTTGAAGGGTCTGTATTGGTGTGGAAGGGTGTTCAGAATGTAGTGCACTAGGAAGGACTCTGATATTTCAACTTCGAGTTTCTTCAATTGAGCCACAGTGTCCCTCATTTGCATGATGTGCTTGCACACACCTTTCACACTGGTGAGCCTTAGGGATGAGAACTTCATGATTGGGCTGCTTGGTAGTGCCTTGTCTGAAGTGACGAATTGATCATCAATGGCTTTCAGAAAGTCTCGGACCTTTTCATCCTAATCAACAAAACCACGAATACCATCTGAAATTTTAGTCTTAATGAACATTATGCTTAGGTGATTAGATCGCTCTCATCGTTCATAAAGTGTGATGTCCGTTGCAATGTTGGTATTAGTGATTGCTGGTGGTTCATCTTTCCTAATAGCATAGTTTATGTCCATCCACCCCAAATGAAGGAGAATTCTCTCCTTCCAGACCTTATTGTTATCTCCCTTAAGTTTAGGAATATCACAATGAATTTCAGAGAAATTTGCAGGTTGTACAACTGCATAAAATTAAAGATCACATGCTTATGTTAAATTTGAGGCCTAAATAAAATTTCATGCTTTACCAATGTAAATCATGCTTAAAATTGAATCTAATGATATAAAAATTGTTTGTAGACTAAATTTTCAATTCAAGCATATTCAATTATTCTTTATGATAGAATTTATCAAATTATTCACTTAATTCATAAACCTAAAAGGTATATTATAATTATAATTTGATAGAAATTCTATCTTAGATTTAAACTTTATGATAAAACAATTAATTCATAATCCTGTGGGTAACTATGAATATTTATCTAATTAATTATATAATAAATAAAATTCATATGGAATTATCAATATTTATCCTTATTAATTATAAAATAAATAAAACACGTGGGAAAAATTTACTATATTAGTATAATTAATTACAATTAAGTATAATATTTTATGTGACCCTAACAGCATAATATATATATTTTTAATTAGAGATGTTGTGGCTCTTCTCTAATCAATTAAAAATTATATGGATCACTAGACATTATTTCTTTTATGCATAAAACTAGTTTGATATGAGAATAATTATAAATTGCATAAATAAAACTAAAATATTCATGCATTACATTCAATGATGGGTCTCGTATACTCATCCAAAATAACATGTATTAATTAGAGCAGAAATAATCATTTCATGCAAATTAAATATGAGCATAGTTATAGATTTGCACAACAATTATACAAATTGCATATAATTAAAACCAAATATTATAAGCATAAAATTGAGCAAAAATTAGACATACTTCCAAATAAATGTCTTAATTCAGAAAATTCACAATTATACAAATTGCATATAATTAAAACCAAATATTATAAGCATAAAATTGAGCAAAAATTAGACATATTTCCAAATATATGTCTTAATTCAGAAAATTCTCAAAATATAACATTAGCATAATTGAGCATCTCTATAAACAACAAGGCATAGATAAAAATTGCTTTAATACCAAATATTAGCTTAAAAACGATTCTATAATGTGGAATAAACACTTACAAAGAATCGAAAACTTTAATGCCCAATAAATCATACCTCCAACCATTAATGCTTGCTTTCAGTCTGTCACTGTTTCTCCCTCCCGTTTTGGCATTGGGTACACCTTCAACCTTTGCTAATGGAATTTAACAAATATTTCTTTCACCGAGACTCTTGAAACTAAATATCTCTTCACATTTATTTTGCTGCGAATTTCTCCTTGCACTAGCAGAGCATTGTAAATAGTCTAAAAATATCTTCATAGAAACACTTAAACTAAATATTTTATTCTTATATTTATTTTCTACGAGTTTCAAAGAGTCAGCAGAAAAATGCAAATAAATGCGAAAGCAAACACAAATCACCAATATAATTCATTACCACGCTTCATGGCCATTGAAACTGAAACAACACGTAACTTGTTACAAGCCTTAACTTTAGGAAATAGAAGGAGCACACCAAATTTACACCACAATAGAAAAGAGAATAGAGAGAGTGCGAGAAGGAGGTTGAGATGTGAACAGTGTTTTACTGCCTTCACAATTACAAAATTCATCCAAAATCTCTCATTCCCGTGGCACTTCCAAGCTCTACTCACTCTAACTTGATGGTGTAAAGCTGAAGGGGATTGAGTTAGTGAGCTTGCACTCTAACTTGATGGTGTAAAGCTGAAGGGGATTGAGTTAGTGAGCTTGAGAACCAAACAGAAGCCGAGCTTCCATTAAGCTTATGTTGGCTATGTGTCAAGTGTTCCACATATCATGGTAGAAAACTGCTCCCAACAAGAAATTAATTAACTACAATTGATTTCCCTAATTTAAGAAAATAATTGCAGTTGGTTTCCATGATTGAAAGAAATGACAACAATTTACTTCCATAATTTTCAGCAGCATTTGGGAAAATGTAAAAGGAGCTCAACCGTGTTTACTTTCTATTTAACTAAATATTTTTTAAATTTATATAATTAATTGCATTAGACATAGAACTAAACTTTTAAAAAGCTTATTTTAAATTTTATCTTTATAATATTGAATTTATCATCTTTTATTAAAAACCTTTAATCGTTTCTATTAATAAATATAATATATAATATTTATATATAATTATCATGAATTAGTTTTACAAAACACAATATTAAAATATATGTCGAAAATTCTGTCCAACAAAATAATTCTTATATTAACGTGAAGTTGAGACATTTACAAACAAATCTTTGTATATTTTTATCTAACAATATTTAATATGAATACAAAAATATATTTAAGCAAAACCTTTGATATTTAGAATCTATAATATCTGGAGCTGCTCAAAATATGATAAAACTACAAGAATATATTTATGCAAAATCTTTGATATATAGAGTCTATAATATCTAGATCTCCTCAAAATATGATAAAACTCAGTGTCCACTGCACAGATTACAACAAATATAGTAAATTATAATTATTGAATGAGTTCATACATTATTTTGTAATAAAGAAAATTGGAAAAATCAACCTTATGAAATGTTTGGAGAAAGAGTTACACGACATAATGTTATAATAATTCTTTTTTGTGAAAACATTATAGTAAATGAAAAATGGAACCATGTATACATAGATTCCGAAAGATTGCAGGTCAGATTTTGGACCTGAAAAGGGAATTAGAGGTTCTACCCACGCTCGAAAACGATAATGGAGAAAAGGTAACATGTTTACAGGCTGACCATCTAAATGCCTTTGATTTTCCATCATATTCTGCACAACGCAATGCTCGCTTGCAGGATTCTTTATGACCATGACAGGAAACTTTGCATGGTGTGTACAAAAGTCACTGACACTCTACATAAGTGTTCCGCAACAACATCGCCATAGTGGTTATAAAATCATGCTAGTAAAACACAGATTATTAGAAAGCATCAAGAATAAAAAGCCATCTCACAACCGGAAAAAAGTGAGCTTCCAATTACATCGGAGTATCTTGCATATATATAAAATTATGTTTCTCCAGGGAAGCGAAGATGATAATTGATTCTTTATCTGTGATTTGTCAGCAGGAATATTTTGAGTTGCATGGGTTTCTCCCGTCTCAAAGAAGGATTCATCTGTTTTTTCTTCAGTTGATTTTATGGTTTCCTGATCTTTTTTCTCAGAGATTGTGGTGTTGTGGTTGTGAGAATAATGCAGAAATAGAATTAGTTGAACAGAATTAGTTGTGAGTGGTGGAACAGAATTAGTTGTGAGTGGTTAGGAATTGGTTGCACATATTCAGGAAGTTTAGGTGAGTGAGTTTCCTATATAAGTGTGATGTAATTGAGCAAATAGATGAATGAAGTTGTGTGAGCTTTGTCTCACGTTCGCTGGTGTTTCTGCTTGTGCATTTGTTATAGTTTTTTATTGTAATTTGTAATTTGGTATCAGAGCTCTTTTGTCTGCGCCTCTCTCCTCTTCGCGGGCAGTGAGTGACTCTGCCATTAGAGTGTGCGCAGTGACAGATTGGATTGCCTTGGAGACTAGATTTCAGAGCAAATTCACGACTTTGAGGCTGCCTGGTGGTGCTCATGGCGGCGCCGAGATCGCTTCACAAGGCCGGTCATTACTGATTTTTTGGAGCGTGGCTGTTAAAGGTATGCCGATTCGGGAATTTTAATGCATGATTCGGGAATTTTAATGCATCTTTAGCTGTGCTTTTTCGTGTTGGCTAGCCGGAATTAGAGGCACTTTAGGGTTCTCTGACATTGCGTGGGTTTCAAGCACTCGTTTCTGCGATGGCTTTTTGAGTGTTTTTTTGTCTATGATTGCTTGTATTGGCGAGGATTCATAATCGGCCAGATGTGTTGGGTGTTAATGAGCTTCGGTTCATTGAATTGGGTTTTGCCTTAATCGATCTGGGTTTCTTCTGGTTTTTTGTTTGGCGAAGCCCGTTTTTTTGGGGATTTTGAGGGAACTGCCTCAGTTCACCTCAAGTTTGTTTAGTTTTCCCCAAAATTTGCACAGAATCGAGTTTTCCAACCTTAAGAAGCTTGCAATTTTTTTTTGAATTTGGTCATTGGTGGAGAAATGGCTAATCCCCTTGCAGATTCATATTTAAATGAGTCTACAAAACTTGATGGAGAAAATTATGTCAATTGGAAATTTAAGCTCATAACAGTACTGGAGGCATACAATCTCTGGACGATTGTCAAAGGTGACGAGACCAAGCCTCAACCTACTGCCACTCAAGATTTGGAGAAGCGTGAAATGAAAGCAAGGGTACTGCTACGCATGTCAGTGAAGGACAATATTATTCCTCACATTCGGGACTGTGAAACTTCAAAGGCGACATGGGACACCCTCAAAGGTTTGTATGAAACTACTAATGCAAATCGTATTTTATTTTTAAAAACCAAGCTGCTATCTATCAAAATGGATGCCAATGAAAGCATTAGCAACTTTGTTTCCCGAATTAAAGACTTTAGTGATAAGCTTGGTGATATTGGTGAAAAGGTTTCTAGTACAGACTTGGTAACTGTTGCTTTAAAGGGGTTAGTCCCCAACTATAAAGTCTTTATTTCAGCTCTCTCAGCTAGACCGACACCTCCTACATTTGAAGAATTGGCTGGAATT